>JADDOH010002745.1:0-144701 GCA_016648135.1 Agrypnia vestita
ATAAAAATCATTCACTCATATGGAATAGCTGGGATATTATAAATATGTTAATAACACTCTAACATTTGACCAAAGTAAATGTTGCAAGATGCAGAATCGTGGGACGCCATTCTGAAAAGGCATAATGAGAGTGCACAATAATTTGTAACATCGCTGACTATGCCCGCAAAGGAGGCTAATGTCGTCATCAATTCGTACCAAAAGAGTACATGATTCTTCAAACACCGGCCTAAAAGAAAGGCGCCTCAAGACAACACACATCATCAGCAACTCGTACCAAAAGAGTACGGCCTTCTCAATTATAAGCCTAAAAGAGAGGCGTCACAGGATCACATCTCGTAAAGAAGAGATAGAGTCTCGGGATGCAGTAAGTTCCGGAGGAACAAGGGGGGCCGTTTAGTCACTTAGGAAGTCGGCCACCGGGTTTAGGCGGGCGCGGGGCCTCTACCCCTCTCAGCAGAGATGCTGAGGGTTTAAAAAACCAAAATTAGCATTCAAAGAAACTATTATTTCATATAAACTCACGGGCTGTTGTAGAATCCTTTCGAACAAACCATCCCCGAGACCTTATCTATTTATTCATAAAGAAGTTTCACTTCAAAAAATGTGGTATTTCGTAGATAGCAAATATATGTATTATTTTCCCACGGAATTAATATGAACAGGTTCATGCACGTATAAGACGGAACCATTCAAGGTAAGAATATGCTAATACAAAGTGTTAATAATTATTAATTTCAGTGTTATTTAATATGTGTGAATTTTTCCCTTTGCGCCGTTCGAACGATTTTACTGGTTTGTCTCAAATCGAAAATGTTTTATTTCTAATACACGAATTCTTTCTATGTACGTATTTTATTGTAACATAAATGTATAGATTATTAGGTTCGTTAGATGTTTTTATTACGTAATATTATGCAATTGTTTCCACACTGCTCCTATAAAAGAATTTGAAGTTATTACGATACACAACGGGGTCCTTCATCCATTAGACGATTCATGTGCCAATTCAACGACGTATTACGAATAGTATATATTGTATTTATCGAGATTTAGTCGCATTTATTATTTCTAGTGAGGTTTTTAGTATTGGTTCCAGGCGCCATTATGAGGCGGAAATAGTTCATATTCATAGCCCGACTGCAATAGGTATTTTTGTCGCGTAAGAGGTAGCACTTTTAGAAATATAACTATGTTTTATGTTTAGTCCCTGACGGACAGGATGGTATAGCTGTGGCTATTTAGGTAATATACTTAGTAAATGCAAAGGGCATTAGGTATTTTCAATATAGTATGCGAACCCAAGATGTTAGAAATATTTTAGTTAATATTTTTAGTTAATATTGCATTCAAAAGCGCAATTTTCACAGAATAATTATTTCCAGTTAATAATATATATTTTAGTTAAATGTATAGTTAGCACAGGCAGAGTATTAATATTGTATAGAATACATTATTTATAATATTTCAAGAAGGTATAATATTTTATTCCGCGATCCTTTTATAGCTACAGCGTATCTGTCGACCTCAGCCGTTGCCACCCGAGCCATACAACTATTTTCACTAACATCATACGGCAAATGACTTTATTCATTGCAATGAAATTTATATTATTTACCACAACGTATTTTTGACGGGTCACCCCATAGGATTCATCACATTGTTAGCCGCGGCCAGGAGTTGGCAAATTAATTGAATATAATAGCTAAAATTAAATATCAACTCGCGGCGATTAAGCAACGGCCTTTTAAATAAATTATTAATACAAAATTCATCGTTAATACGTTAGGAAGACCCCTCTATCTACCTGGATCATCATAGTGCTTACCGTGACCAGGAGAACGATTTTTATTGAAATACAATAAAATGCTTAATAATATTAATTGAACATCATTTCGACATTAAATACAGTCCGCTCGATTTGATTAGGATACCCTACTGGCTACCGGGATCATTACATGTTCTTGATGATTCAATAGTGTTTTGACATTCACAAGGAATTCGGACAGTGCGTAAATTCTTTTAAGCGTGCCATTCTGGTACTGGACAACCCAACAGCCCGGTAAGCGGTTGCCCATCAAGCCAACTGCCCAATAACCGATTGCCCGGCAAGATAACTGCCCGACCAACAGCCAAATACCAGACATATGATTCCCGACAAGCTTCAGTTTTTGTAAATTTAATATATACTTTATACAAATTTTACATACAAATTATATAGAATCACAGTTTGATAAATTAGAAATTTTGGAAATAAGAAAAAGTGTTAATAGTAAATTGAATATTATAACTAAGCAGATCCTTTTTACAACAACTTATCTTTTAAATTTGTTTTCATGTTAAGATACTTAATAATTATTCATTTTCCATCTATAATTTTTTTATATTTTGATTGTCTATACTTAGATTTTTGAATTTAATTTGTATGTACACAATTGTATCCGGACAAAGAGGCCATGGGCTCTGAAACATGTTGATATTTTTCAATGCAAAAGAGGTGAAAACAAAGTTAATTTAATTAATTAAATTATATAATATATGTTTTCGCATATGTTTTTGAAAAAGTGCATAAGTTTTTCAATTGTAAAAACCATCAACGTGATAAGTTTTTTCCTAGCTGGATTACTTAAAAACTATTAATTTCATATCACACGTAAAAATTGTTTTGATATTATGTTTTTTTATTGTTAGTATTGTTTAAAAATATATTTTAAAATATGTGTATATTTCAAATATATTTTATTTTTATGGAGACTGTTAGAAATACCCAGACAAAAGCCTTTGGCCTGTGTACAAAAGCCACATCCAAAGCCTTCTAAAAATAATGAGATATACCTTCTATTAAAGTATTTAAAAAAATTTATAATTATAACTTTAAACTAAAAAATTATAACTCTTAGTTTCAAGTTAAAATAATCCGTAATAATTAATAATTAGTCGCTAGTAATAATACCACTACGATTCAATCCCTCTATTGAATATTAAGTAATTAGTCAAAGAACTAAATAAAACTGATTTTATTCATTTTGTCAATTATAAGAGCACTTGCGGTGTACAAATGCAAAACCGTCACTATCCATATGGAGTCCATATGGATAGTGGCAATTTTGCATCCATATACCACACTTATGAGAGGTGTAGAAGTACCAACAATAATTATTCAATAATAATTTTAAATGATATAATACTAAAATATCGGTACATGATGAAGTACATTCGTTTGAAAACGTTACATTGTTCTAGTATTTTAGCTCAGTTTGTTGATCACTAATTAATTAATACATATCTGTTTAACCTGCGATTATGGGTAAAGTATGGTTTGAAATAATATTATAGATAATTTTTTTAAAGTTAAATAAAATAAAATCTAATTCAAGCATCAAAAAATAATCAAACGAATATTCATTAAGTAATGATCATTTAGGTCGTAAGTTTCATCACACTTATTTTATAATTAATTCTGTCAGGTGTCAGAATATTATTCATTTTTAATATTTTTTCAAAACAAGAATTATAATTTTATGATAAAGAAGAATTATTTTTTAGGAACCGGTTGCCTTGATATTAAAGTCGTGTTGTCACATACAAGTTGCGTGTATGTAGATATTATATATGTAACCTCAATTTCATTGCTTGAAATAATAAAAATATAAAGGCTTAAATTATATTAATTTCTCAATAACAAAAGGTAACAAATATTTATGTTCATTAATACATTTCGTTATTAAACATAAATAAAACTGAATTAGGTAGTCTATTATCACAACAGTTTCGATTAACAATAAATATCTTAAAAATGAAATGATTTTAATTGCTTCTTCTTCAAATATAGCAAATTTATTTTGTGGCGACATAATTATAATATATAAATTAACTTTGTAAACACCACTTATTTATTTAAAAAATTCAACCTGTTTCGAAGCCCATAGCTTCTTCATCAGGATAACAAAAATAAAAATTAAAAATCGAAGTATAGATCAAAATATGAAGTTACTTTATATTATCATTTTCCAAATACAACTTTTTAATATTTTGATCTATACTTAGATATTTAAATTTTATTTTTGTTGTGAATTTTTTCATTAAATAAGTGGTGTTTACAAAGTTAATTTAAATAAATTATGATTTTAATTGGCTGTCGAGCAATCAGCTGTCGGGAAATTAACCCAAAACCGTTTGTTCCTTATTTTTCAATTATTAATTATTTTAAAATCGGGTCAATTTTCATTGGCTGGCTCAAATAACAATTATGTCTTGATGGCGGAATTTGTCATAGTTGATATTATGGTTAATATGATATAAAAATATTACTAATTTTAAGACAATATTATACTTAGAATAACTGTTCTTTGAATATATATCTATACTAATATATTAAGAAGTAAAGTTTGTAAGTTTGGATCTTGGAGGTACCTAAACTCCGAAAAAATTCTTTCACCGACATACATCTATATGTTATGGATAATACGCTAATTGATAAAAAGTTACTAAAAATTTAGCTTGGAAAGCCGCAGGCACAGCTATTAAAATATATTAAAATATATCGACATTTCTGTAAGAAATCACGTCACGGGCAGTGGAACCGACCCAAGAAATGGAAAAATTAATATTTAAGACATCAGAGTTCGCTGTCTCAATTTGGAAATGTAACATAATATTTTATCGTCCCAAAGGCACGACATTGCAACCTTATCAATTCCTTATTTGCTGCACAGTGAACCAGAAAAGCATTAGAATTAACAAAATAATAATTTTGTAAGGTAAATTATTATATTTAATATAAGATCATCAAACGTTTTATAGACTCACTACAATGTAATAATTTGTATCTGTGATACGATCCTGTTTATGGAAACGATTTTGAATTTGAATTCGGAAAGTAGAAAATCGTGAGTTCACTTTGCGCATCGTCCGATCACTATGAATGCTGAAGTAGTATTGACACAAACTTTCATCCTTTCTCTTTAAAGCTAGATAAATATTTTTAGCCGAGTTATTGATGTTTTAAATAACTAACTGACGCTCATTTGGGCGCAAATGACTCCCAAACCCGGCATCGATTTTATTGACATTTTCACATCAAAAGCATGCCAATTAAATAGAAATCATTCTCTCATCATTATTTTTTCAGTTCAGGTTTATTGCTACAACTAAAAATATCAACGAAATCCATGCCAGGGATGATTATTTACGATACAATTTTAAGCTATTTACATATTTATGACGTGTGTCCAGTAATTGTATTTTCAGAACCTATATATAAAAATAATGTTAAAATACGTACTGGTCCATGAAAGGAGTAAAAAAAATTGAAAATACTAATTTTTAGGCGTATTCTAGTATATATGTATGTTAAATAATTCGAAAGAATATCATACATTAAAAAGAATATTGCTTAATACTCAATTTTAAAATATAGAGAATCATTACCAGTTGCGAAATCTATGTACAATTTTTCATGGAAGGACTCTCTAGCACAGTCCCCTCAAATAAATGTAAGGTTTTTAGATTCGGAACATATAGGTATGCACATATTTAGAAATTTCGAAAATTTGATAATTTGTGGTTGTTTTAACGATGTAATTGGTGATTATTGCATTTTGTAAAATATTATTGAAATTTAACCTATCACCAAGCCGGTGCATCCGTGTTATTGGGGAAGTTACGACACAGTTTTATATTAAGACTAGCCGTTACCCGCAAAAATGACGGTCTTAAAGAAATAGCATTTATTTATTTATAAAAATAAAAAATTAAATAAGGTTTTTTTAAGTTACGGACGTTACAGGAAGGTACGGACAGACAGACTGAGAACGAAATTATTATTATTTGGATATCAACGTTAAAGTATTTTCATGTTACAACTTAGGCAGGACATATATGTTAATTATTGTGTGCCTACTTCATCATTATGTATACAGTTTATTGAAGTATACGCGTATATTGTTTAATTTGTAACAAAATGGATGTTTCTAAACCGCTGTTTAAAGATGGCTGCTGCCGACAAGCCAATGTTTGCGAGATCAATTTAGATCGTAATAAATATATAATTTTTTTTAACCACCCTGAATACACGAATAGAACGGCACAGAGTGAGGATTTATTTTCTCTCAGTTTAAGAATACCAATTTTAATTGAATTTCTTTTTTTATTTAACCATAAACCAACAAATATTTCACGAATCAACAAACGTACTCCTTTTTGTTTTTCCCTTTCATTTGCTACTTGCCTTGTTAAAATGCTACAAGGCTTTCAGTTTTGTGTTTAGTTCTGTTTGTTACATTGAAGGAGTTTAAAAAACTTTTCCAGCTTCTTTTCATGCCAACTCAAAAGTAAGCCATTATTTATAGAAGCTTTACTTTGTTAAAATATTTAATAAAATCTTTTATTTTCATTGCTTTTACATTAAATATATTCATTAAGGTGTAGTTTTACCTACTATACCTGTCTCACTAGAAAACTCTGAGTTGAGATGAGCAAAGTTTACAATTAAGATTTAATTATATGCAAACATTTTATATATACGTTGGTTAAAGAAAAAGGTCAATAATCCTCTGCATTCCGCCACAAATAACAGTTTTACATTAAATCACGATTACCCTAATATAATAGATATGTCACCTGGCTTGACATTTAGATTGTCACTTTATTTAGGTGAATGTCTCAATAAATGATCCACCTATCTCTTTTTTTTTAAATTAGAGCAAAGTCAATATATTGTAACTGCGTTCTGTCCGAATCCCTTGTAATATGTCAATTTTTAACGATAATAACAACATTCCTTTGTATTTAAATAAATAAAACAGCTTAAGGAGGCATTCAACCGAACTGACTAAAAAACAATTTTATAGATTGAAAAAAAAATCTGACAGAAGATACGCAGAGAATGACAGTAAAATTTTTACATTATGTTTAAAATTTAAAAATATTTTTTTGTAAATGATCTGAACCAATAATAATAATTTCGGCCACCCTTTTCTCTGTTGGGTGAACTTGTTATGCGGGGCCTGCCCGGTAGGGATGAACCCCGAATCTGATTCGCTGGTTCGGAGTTAATCCCTTTCCACGAACTTCCCTTGTCGAGTCGCCTGGGGTATGGGGACCGCTGCCTCGCCCCTCGGGACCCCAATCGCGATTGACGAACCAAAACAGAGAATTTAGGCATTTGCAAACAGCGCAGCGGTTTCGAAATTTTCCTGCTGTGAAGTTTCCGAGCTTGAAATTCGGTTCCAATAGTCAATTAATCATTCAACACGTTTTCGATACTCTTAACCGTTATATAGAAGGATTTCCAAACAATGTTGAAATAGAAGTGTCAACAAAAAAAATTATAACGTAACCTTATGTTCCATTACAACATATAACTGTCAAAAAGAAAGCAAAATGTGTCGATCGAGTTTAATTTAAGTTAACATCTCTAAAAGATACATGGAACATTAGCAGACATGCTTAATTTCAGTTCTGACAGTTTGAAAATATCGAAAGGTATTCAGAGTATACAAAAAAATATTTCATTACCTGAAATACAACAACCCTTATCGCAGTCTTTCAACCTACCTCCACTTTCTACTCAGTTCAAATTGATATTACAATGAGCTGTCAAATTTGGTTAAAATTTTAATGTATTATATTATTAATAAAGTAACGTATTTTATATAGATATTCTTTCAAATTTAATGTACATATTAGAAAGATTATAATACATAATAAATATTGTTTTGTTGTAATATGTACCATCTAGTTTAATCATTCAGATATATTCTAGTATACAGGGTTATTTGGAAAACATTAATAACCTAGCAGAACTATATTCCTCCCTTGATTATAAGTCAAAAATGTTCAAGGTATTACGACCTAATATAAATTGTCAAGGAGATACGCGACATCAAAGTTTGCATTTTTTTTTCTATATTTCTGAATTTTTTTTAAAACGTTGGACTGTCATCATAGTAACTCATATTGAATATTAAAAATTCATTTCCTTTAACACAAGTCAAATAAAAATATAAAAACCTTCGAAATCCAATTGCAAAACATTCCAATTGGAATTTTTTCAGGGTTATTATCATTTTATTTAACGTGTACTGAAACGAATGAATTTTTCGTAATCGATATGAGTTACTGTAATGATAGTCCAACGTTTTACAAAAACTAAGTCAGAAATATTAAAAAAAAATGCAAAACTTTGACGTCGCATATCTCCTTAACTGATATTAGGTTACAATAGCTTGAACATTTTCGTCTCATTATCAAGGGAGGAATATATTCCTGGGAGGTTATTAATGTTTTCCAAATATATGTATATGTTAAATAATTCGTAAGAATATCATATATGCATTGAAAGGTATATTGCTTAGTACTTCAATTTAAAATTTAGAGATATCATTACTGGGCACGAAAATCTTTGTATACTATTTCATGAGAAAAGACTACAAATGTCTCTAGCATAGAGACCATTCAAATAAAAGAAAGATTCTTAGATTTGGAATATATATAGAACTTTCAAAATTTGATAATGTGTGGATATTCTTATAATGGAATTGTGTATTGGAATTGTATCATACAGTTTGTGAAGCCTGGACCATCGTATAAAAAAGACTTCAATACACGTTTCTCGTATAAATAGATTCGTTTCTGTGAGACTTCCACAATTTATCTTAATTTATTTAATCACTCATATTTTAAATATTGTATTATCCAGAATAATACAATTGCTACAAACTCTGGAACCTCCCGCTGACGTCACTGAACGCAACCGGCAACATGGTGTCTGACCGCGTTTGAAACACGGTTCGGAAATACGGAGGCAAGGCTCGAGCGGCGGCTGCATCGCTCAGTCTTCCCACCGATGTCCGGCCTTCAGCATCTTTCCCTCATCGAGTTGTATATCAAACTATTAGACGAACTAATTAATTAAGATTCGTTTGTTAAGTAATCTTGCAACAGTGCAAATCGTTTTTATATTCTTCATGTTTGCTGCCTGCTTACATCTCACACGATACAATTTTCTCATACAATACACTTCGCAATACACGGTAGTGACATACATCATCATCTCTCTGTTACCTCTTTAGAAGAAACGGAAAGATAAAGACTGCAAACCAGGAATCAAAATAATGGTTGTCCATATTCGCGTCTTTCCAATCTTTACTAACGCAGCAAGACAAACTTAAAAATGGTTTTCCTAACGGAAATTATCCTGGGGATAACTTTAGAACGAAAAAACCTGACAGAGTAACAGAAGTGAGGCTAAATGCATTCGGTTGAAGAGACTTTGGTGTAAGCCAGGTCTGAAATTATCATTTCTCATCAATCATCATCTCACAAATCATCATCTAGGTCTGAGATCATCATCTCTCGGTTACCTCTATAGAACAAAAGGAAAGATAAAGACTACAAACCAGGAATCAAAATAATGCTTGTCCATATTTGCGTTTTTCCAATCTTTACTAACGCAGCAAAACAAACTTGAAAATGGTTTTCCCAATGGAAATTATCCTGGGGATAACTTTAGAATGAAAAAACCTGACAGAGTAACAGAAGTGAGGCTAAATGCATTCGGTTGACGAGACTCTGGTGTAAGCTAGGTCTAAAATTATCATTTCTCATGAATCATCATCTCACAAATCATCATCTAGGTCTGAGATCATCATCTCTCTGTTAACTCTATAGAACAAGAGGAAAGATAAAGACTACAAACCAGGAATCAAAATAATGCTTGTCCATATTCGCGTCTTTCCAATCTTTACTAACGTAGCAAGACAAACTTGAAAATGTTTTTCCCAATGGAAATTATCCTGGGGATAACTTTAGGATGAAAAAACCTGACAGAGTAACATAATTGAGGCTCAATGCATTCGTTTTGGGACGAGACTTTGGTGTAAGCCGGTCCGATTCTTTTCTCATAATCATCATCTCACAAATCAGCATCTAAGGTCTTGAGATCATCAATCTCTCTGTTACCTCTATACAACAAAAGAGAAAGATAAAGACTAACAAACTTCAGGATCAAAATAATGCTTGTCATAACTTGGCGTGTTTTCCAGATCTTTAACTTACGCAGCAAAACAAACTTGAAAATGGGTTTTCCCAATGGAAATTATCCGGGATAACTTTAAGAATGGAAAAAACCTGACAAGTAAACGATAGGCTAAATCATTCGTTTGCGAGACTCTGTGTGTAAGCTAGGTCATAAAATTATCATTTCTCATGAATCATCATCTCCAAATCATCATCTACGTCTGAGAATCACATCTCTCGTGTTAACTCTAATAGACCTACGAGGAAAGATAAAGACTACAAACCAGGAATCAAAATAATGCTTGTCCATATTTGCGTTTTTCCAATCTTTACTAACGCAGCAAAACAAACTTGAAAATGGTTTTCCCAATGGAAATTATCCTGGAGATAACTTTAGAATGAAAAAACCTGACAGAGTAACAGAAGTGAGGCTAAATGCATTCGGTTGACGAGACTCTGGTGTAAGCTAGGTCTAAAATTATCATTTCTCATCAATCATCATCTCACAAATCATCATCTAGGTCTGAGATCATCATCTCTCCGTTACCTCTATAGAACAAAAGGAAAGATAAAGACTACAAACCAGGAATCAAAATAATGCTTGTCCATATTTGCGTTTTTCCAATCTTTACTAACGCAGCAAAACAAACTTGAAAATGGTTTTCCCAATGGAAATTATCCTGGAGATAACTTTAGAATGAAAAAACCTGACAGAGTAACAGAAGTGAGGCTAAATGCATTCGGTTGACGAGACTCTGGTGTAAGCTAGGTCTAAAATTATCATTTCTCATGAATCATCATCTCACAAATCATCATCTAGGTCTGAGATCATCATCTCTCTGTTAACTCTATAGAACAAGAGGAAAGATAAAGACTACAAACCAGGAATCAAAATAATGCTTGTCCATATTCGCGTCTTTCCAATCTTTACTAACGTAGCAAGACAAACTTGAAAATGTTTTTCCCAATGGAAATTATCCTGGGGATAACTTTAGGATGAAAAAACCTGACAGAGTAACAGAAGTTGGGTCTGAAAGCTAGGTCTGAAATATGTATTAGTGGATTGCAAATCACGCCTTATATTTAAATACTGACAAGAAAAATTAAAATCTAAAACGTAAACAAATGTTAAGCTTATTCACAATTATGAATAATTAGCTGTCTAATTTATTGAATTCATTCATTTCAAACCTGTCAAACTTAAAACATTAAAATTGGTGGTTTTACAATGTTTTACAATAACTATCAAGATACAGAAAAAACAATGTTGCTTATTTCAGAATACGGCCGAATACGATAGTAAAGTATAATTGTTTTTAAAACCAAATAAATTAATCAATTAGAAAGACATTCAGAAAAATCTAATTCACGAAAAAATATTTTTTCGTGGATTATATTTTCTGTATATGTCTTTCTAATTGATTAATTAATTTGGTTTTAAAAACTTCACAGAACTTTGTTCTGAAAAATTACAACTTCACAAATATGAATGTGTTCTTGAATTTAAAGTATATTTGTCATTAAAAAATTAAGTATAAACAAATGTTTAAATAAATGTACTTAGATTAGAAAAAAATAACGTTAAATATTTTTTGTATTTACAGAGTATTAAAACGAAACCATTTGTAGGTACAAATACTTTTATAGATTCTCGGCTAATACCATTCACACCCACATAACATATTTTTATTCGATTTAAGATATAAATGTTACCGTATACTTCTGGATCTTCTCTTATTAAATCTAATCCCGTTTACTTTTGCTCTAGTGATTTCACAATCTCCTTTTGTATTTTTTCTTTGATATTAAAAGTAAATCTTATATCTATCCTTTTACATAGAATGCCAAAATATATTTTCCGTGTGCCGGTTTCGCCGGCCGCGGGCGATGAATTATGGCGACTCTCTGTATTATCAACTGTGTGTCGGTAATACAGATTGCACGCGGAGTATAACAAACCGCCGCCAGAGGGTCTTCTGTGGCCAGAAATTTCCCGTATTTGTAATTTGTACTCGTACTATGGTAGATGGTAGCGTTTGGCACAAAATTAGAAAGCTAATAACTTTGTTCCGTGTTTGCACCGAGTTTGTTTCTCTGTTTCACAACTAATATTAAAAAGATTATAACCGCATCACCGTATTGTAATGAAAACCATCACTTTACGAATAATGTGACTGATTTGAGGAATATTAAAATACCAGGTGTAATTCGTAAAAAATGGCGGAACATTGTTACGTGTCTTTGCTAAGCCTTGTTATATATTTATAGTATCTTTTGTTGGTCCACAGATAGGCGGCAATCTCATGGCCCGGGGTTCAAGCCCCATCTCCGGCCGTTTAAATTTGTTTTTTTACCCGCGAATTCGAAAGAAATTACGCACGTTACACGAATCTACGGATGGACACACAGGCAGACGGACGGACAGATAAAGAAATTATTATGTTGGATATTAAAGGCGATGGGTACTTGGTACTACAAATACTGTTACGATAGAAAAATAAGAAGAAAAAATTTCTAAAAGGGTCTAGAAGCGACTCGAACTGGCGTGAGACACGGGGCGTGGGGCGGCAGCTGTGCGTAGTAACTGACTTCGAGCGCCTGGGTGAGTTTCAAGTTAAAATTTACGATCAGCGAGCAAAATAATATGGACGATATTTTCAAGTGATATTTTTTTTGTTTTTTTTGCATATATTTTGAAGTCTATTAGTTCCATATGTACATCCATAAAAATGATGTGTGAATCCTAGTGAAGTCGACATTAAATTATGCAAAATTATTAAAATATATTAAACATCCACATTAAAAATATAAAAATATATTGCTTCATGAGAAGTTGTCTCTAGCCCCTTGAAATATACAGATGATTCCTATTTGGAGTATATAAAATTCAATATGTTGATGTTCTTACGATGGAATTGGTGAATGTTGCGTTGTGTAAAGTGATCACTTAAACCAGCTCATACAGGTTGTGAGCTCTGGGCCATCGTACAAAAGACTTCCATACACATTTCTCAAATACATAGCTTCGTCTCTGTGAGACATCGATAATCAATCTTAATTGAAGTTTAAAAAATTCAGTTTTACGGCAGCCTCGATATTATAAGCTTCTCGAGTTAAGATAAATAAATAAAACCGATTTGGAAAAATCATACCTTGCCTCTGGAGAGACTGAAAAGAATAAACCTTTCTCAAAAATAAAAGTTTGCAGATTTTAAAAATAATTATTATTTATGAAACATAATGATTTTTTCTTTGTTAAATAGCTGAGAAAATATCTCATAAATATTAACGCAGAAGTAAAACTAACAATCAAGTCGGTAGCATAAATATGTTTACTACATCTCATTAAACAGCCTCGCTCTCTCTTAAGTCGGTTGTACTTTCATTTTCCAGACAGTTTGCAAAGTGTATACGGGTTCGTTGATCCCGTTAAAGTAACAATTTATTAGTTTGTAATTTGTATTCGACTCATATTTTAAAAACAAAGCCTCCTATAAATTTTTATTTTCGTGCTCAATTATTTGATAAACTCGTACAACTTTGTTTTAAATAAATAAATAAATATTACTTTATTCCAGAATGTGGGGAGGTTCGTGCAATCCCGCACATTCCATATACGAATAGGTACATATATTAAATTATATAAAAGAAAGAGAAAAAAAAACATATAAAAAAGAAGAGCGTGCCGAAGACACTTGTAATTGGGATAATGGGCATATTCTTCACTATAATGTTTATTATCAGAGTATCATATGCCTATTATCCTGTTAGTGTCTGTAATAAATAAAATAAAAGTAAAAAAAAATAAAATAAATAAAAATAAAAAAAAAAGAAGAGAAAACAAGTATAGGTATCAGTATTAACATGAAAAGAATATATCGTATAATAGCGGCTAGTATCTTTCTCTCTTTGCTAGATGCTGGTGTAAGGCGGGCTTCCAGGATGAGGATATTTAGAACTAGTTTTGAAAATTTAGTTCTAACTACTTCGCGGGTGACCTGCGTCAAATTCTTGTCCTCATGCCCAGTTGTCTGCCGACTCACTGTGTGACCGATGATCTCACTGTTCATCTTCAGGGTGCCTGGCCGATGAGCTACTTCTCCGAAAAGCGCACGAACGTTACGGAACTCACCGTCAAGTGAGAGTTTGAAAAATTCTGCATCAGGTGTTTGTGAAGTAGTGGGTTTCTCTCTAACCTAACCTAACCTAACCTGTATGCAGGTGCGCGCAGTGGGAACAAAACAAATGCCCACAGATGTCACTAATGAGACATCTATTTTGGATTTTATTTGAGTTTATTAGCAATATCCTTTATACGTGTAATGAGATTCTTCAGAATTATTAGCATTACACTAGAATACGCCAGAAATATTATTTCAATTTTTTTTAAACTCCTTCATACCAGTATTTTCTATCAGAATATTTTGAGTTTGTCCAAATTTTCAGAACAGTACTGGATTTTTGTCACAGGGACATTATTAATCAATCAATATATTATTAAATATGTCTCACAGAGACGAAATTATTTTTTTTCCAAAATATACGTTTACAAAAAACTCATGCTTCAATGTTGTTACTGCATGCGCCTGCCTGTATGTAACCTGTAACCTAAATGTATGTTCTGAGAACACAATTACCGGATTTTTCCAAAGAGGGATAATTATTAATTAAGATAAATCATAGAGGTTCAGTGTGTAAAGTGATCACTAGTCATATCATAAGCTATATACAGATGCAGATATGATACATACAGATCACAAGCTTTATCTAAAAAAAGACTTCCATACACGTTTCTTATATAAATAGCTTCGTATCTGTGAGATTTCAATAATTTATCTTAATTAATCGAAAAATATTTATTACGTATATTTCAATAACTTTTTGTGCATTTGTTTTTATGTACCTGCATATATTTTTACACTTGTCACTGCATGAAGTTTGCACACATCTGGTGTGCAGTTGCCATATTTGCTATTGTCCTGTTTTTTCAAGCATTCCTTGCGCATTCCAGTCTTCCGACCTTCGCAAAATTAAAAAAAATATCTGATTACAATTCTGATTTTTATTGTTCTTGTTTTAGCCATTCAAAATATTTAATCCAGCAGAGAAAAATTAAAATTCAGTACAAATGGAAATATAACAAATGATAAAATAGCGAAACGTGCATGGTGAAACATGGCAAGAATTATTTAAAAACTTTTGTACAGAGGTATTGTTTTCATTTTTCATTACAGCTGCGGTACAATGATTCCAATTGTACGCGCGGGTATAGAAAATTATAGTTTGGAAAAAGTTTTTGGAATGGATTCTGCGGTAATTATGAAGTAGCCAGTGTTTTGTTTAAAATAATAAAATTTTAAATGTGGTTTACAATCGATGCAAACTTTATTATTAAATGTGAACCCATTATTTACCTAAGGCAAAAATTATTCCTGAAAAAGTCTGAAAACATATGCTAAGAACGCCAGAAGGACAAATAATAAGCAGTATTCTCTTGGCAACCCCGGGTGGAAGATAACCGATGGGTCGCCCCAGTTTAAGCTGGAAGAAACATAATGGGTCTAGACTGGTTAATTGCGGAACCAACATAAGACAGGGGAAAGTGTGGGAACAAAAGACAGGAACTGTGTTTTGTTAAAAATAATAAAATTTTAAATGTCAAACAATCGATGCAAATTTATTATTAAATGTGAACCCGTTATTTACCTAAGGCAAAAATTATTCCTGAAAAAGTCTGAAAACATATGCTAACAACGCCAGAAGGACAAATAATAAGCAGTATTCTCTTGGCAACCCCGGGTGGAAGATGACCGGTGGGTCGCCCCAGTTTAAGCTGGAAGAAACATAATGGGTCTAGACTGGTTAATTGCGGAACCAACATAAGACAGGGGAAGGTGTGGGAACAAAAGACAGGAACTGTGTGAGACAGAATGGGTCTGGACTGGTTAATTGCGGAACAAACATAAGACAGGGGAATATGGAAGCACCTTGTCGAGTCTTTGGGGCCCC
Source organism: Agrypnia vestita (assembly GCA_016648135.1). NCBI lineage: Eukaryota > Metazoa > Arthropoda > Insecta > Trichoptera > Phryganeidae > Agrypnia > Agrypnia vestita. Next base: position 16,030 of record JADDOH010002745.1, read on the forward strand.
GACCATACTAGAACAGGGGGATGAAGTTGAATTTCGTAAGTGTAATCTCACTCCTTACCTCAATTTCTCCACATTAAATTCAGTGTGAATATTATTCCTTATTTGGTTGAACTTTCCGTCCTTTTTACATGTCACGCGGTACATTCCATGAACATTAGAAATTCGTGATCTATAAAGCCTTGTAAATTATTTTCCTACTTATTTGTGGAATCGCACGGGACTTTTGTGCAACCTCTTGGCATGGCAAAACTATTTCACATCACCGTTCACCACTATCAGAAAATATAAAAACAAACTTAAATGTACGTATATGTATCATTAAAAAATATTTTCTAACCGTTAAATTTTAATTGCACCTCTTATTAAATTACTACTCTGGCGCCAATTTTAAACTATGTCGTCGCGACGCCTCGCGAATTTACCTGGAAGTATAAATAATGGACTTCGCCAAGTCCGACATGTTATACCGACCTTGTAATAATACTTAAATCGATATTGTAATAAAAAGCCCGCGAATATCTGCATCTATACATTATTATATACAACGCTTGAGATATATATAAGTCGTAGGTAAGTTATTTTATCCCAAATAATGCCGTATATTTTTTTAATCATTCAAGTTTATGGACGTTGAAGTTTTAAATGGAGTACTTTTTAAGTTTAAACGTCAGTAAATTTTGATCGTTGTTGATGGGTGGTGGGTAGGGTATTAACATTTCTGTTATAATGCCTTAGGTTGTCTGTCTATATGGCAGTGGATAAACAAATAGTGTCGAAACATAAAATTGTATTCTTGCGGATTTATTAAAAAAATAACTTAAAAAGTCTAAAATGTACAAAAAAATCATACAAAAAGTGTAATAAAAATAGCCATTGAATGGGCGAAAGGAAATAATTTTTAGACCAGTTTTTTACATTCAAAATATTTTGAGTTTGTCAAAATTTTTCAATTGATATCAATAAAAAATTTGGGCAAACACAAAATATTCTGAATATAAAAAACTGATCTAAAAAGGAATTAAAAAAATGAAAATAGTTTTCAGGCGTATTCTAGTGTAATGTTAATAATTCGATGAAACTTCATTATACATATTTATGAAGGAGATTGTTTAAAAAAAAATCTCATTATTATATACCTCATTAATGACATTTGTATTTGATAAAGAGAATGAAAAGCTTTGGACGCTGGTAGCGCTTATGTTAATTACAACACACATGTGAAACAGGTTGTAAAAATTAAATATAAACACAAAAATTATATAATTTCATCGCAACGACACGTCTATAATATATCTTGATTAATGTTGTTCCCCTGGGATAAAATCCACTACCGTGTTCGTTGAAAAATTTGGACAAACTCGAAATATTTTCAATTAGAAAAAGTTTATTTAATATTTTTCAATTGTTTGAGCAACATTGTAGCACGAAATTTTTAAAAAATATTGATTATTTTATTTGTATATATCTACTTTTGTAATGAATATATGTATATATATAGATATATATATATAATATATATATATATATATATATATATATATATATATATAATATCTATATATATATACATTTTGTAATCTCTGAAACATATTGGTGAAAAAACTCACAAAAGTAGATATATACAAATAAAATAATCAATATTTTTTAGTTTATTTAATATTCATTATTAAATTAGTTTATTTAAATGTTCGTCGCGCAAATATTATTTATCGTACTTAACGTACTCACAGTTGGAATATGTTGGACTCACTCACGTACTCACAGTTGGAGTACTTAAGTGAATACACTTAAGTATATTGCGGATGAAACACTTAATGATTGTGACGCAAGTAATATATAAATAGTTAAAGGTTACAAAGCTAAACGCGGGCAGAAAGTCGAACGGTCGAAGAAGAAATGGCTCGCAAAGTTCTTTAGCCCGCCTTAGCGCCCCGTTAAAGACAATTATACCATGTGCCACGTCAATCTACGTACAACCATTTTTTTTAATAAGTAAAATTTTGCATGTCGAAAATAATTTTGATAAGTTTTAATCACCTTTATGCCTGCATATAGTTCCATTTATTCAATATATATTGTGGCTGCAGGAGGAATGAATGAAAATACTTGAAATTAATTAGCGATTTATTAATGAATAATTAATTAACTTTTCAATATACAAAGTCACTTTAAACGAATTAAACTTAACGTTATTCTTTAAATTACATTATACCGCAGTATATCACCTGTAAATTAACACATTATTATCGCTGGAAAACACGCATCTAATATTCACTAGAACATTCCATCCAGTTTCGCATGTTTAATCGATTATTCGCTTTATTAACTGGCCACACTGGGCGTCTTCTTGCGCGTACTCCGCGGCTGATTTCGCATCGAACAAACTGTCAACACAACAACTACTGCTTTGCAGCCGGCGCCGTATTTAAATGCTGATATTTTCGTATTTTCTAGAAGGTTCTCGTTGCTTCTCGGGTGAACCAGGCATTTCTAGAGGTTTATAAACATTTCCTGAAGGTTGCAGATCACCCTAGATTATTATATGCCGTTCTCGATTCTTCGATAGTAGTGACATTGTAATAGATGAGTGTAATAAATGGCTCCTTTATAACAATTTAAATATCAAGTGATACCTGGAGCAGTACTCACCTACAGTTCTTTATGCCTCGGCTAGGTGGGTAGGCGGTCTCTCTATACCTCAGGTGTAGGGTGGGTTCAGTATTATTATAGTTCATCGACCAGTTGATCACAAATGAAACACAAATTTGTATGGACATTAAATTTATGAAAACTTTGGCGATTTTACAATTGACAAAAGATTACAGAGAAGGTACAAATTGGAATAACGTTGTGGAATATAAAAATAGATAATTTCTTCTATGGTCGGGACAATTTCGTAAAGGTCACACTTCGATACATGGATAAAAACAAATGGCTCACTTTGTCTTACTTGAGAGTTTCACTAGGACTATCACCTGCGTCGGCCCGTCGGGGGACGAGGCGTACTGCTTGGGCGGCCCGCCTCACGCCATGGACCGCGCCTGGAGTCGGGACGGCGGCGAGTTACACCCGTGGCTGTGGGGGGAGGGCGGCAGAGCGGCAGATTGCCCGCGTAAGCGAAGGCGAGTCGGTAGGGCGACAGGTTGCACCAGTGGCTGTAGAGGGGAACGGCAGGGCGGCAAGCCCACGCGATTGGAGACGAGACAGAGGGCGGCAGAACGACAGATTGACGATCGCGAATAGATTGCGTCACCATTCAAATTGTTTAAAATAAACTTATTTATTTGTAAGTTGAATCAGCGCTCCCGCGTCCGAGCGGGGACGCGCAAAAATTATGTTTTTGCGTATGCTCTGTGGTCCGTTTCTTCCCTTGAACTGAGGATGAGCGCGTGGGACGCTACACATGTGTGCTTTTAAAACGAAGCATATGGAAGTTTCTGGAATGTGTGAAGAAACAGCTTGTAGGTGCAACGAGGGGTAGCTATTCTGCGGGGTAAGGGACAATAACGGTCGAAAAGGTCGAACCAGATGTTTCTTTGCAAACCACGGATCTGAAGATGGCTAGAACGGGCGCGCGAGGATGACATTTTTCGGCGCTATTTAATTTTTTAAAATATAAAATATTAACTTAAATTTGACACCTTACAACATAAGGGTTCGGACAATGCGTAAATTTTTTTAACATCTCGCAGTTTAGTTTTTTGAGTGCAAATATAAGTTCAGCTGTGGTCAAAAAATTAAATAAATATTCGTTATATTTTATAGTCCATTACATATTAAATATGGCATTTCATTTAAAATTCTTCAAAATATATTGTTACCTTGACCCGAATAAAACTAATTATTTCAGTGATTTGTAAATTCATAAATTTAAATTATATTTAGGGATTCCATTCAGTAAAGTCCTATCAAATGAAAAATATGAATATTTTAATTAATGAAATATTATAAGACTTTTTCTCCTACCCCACACCATAACAGAAGCCTTAAGCAAATATTTCATCCCCTATTTTAGTCATCCGAGGTCATCAAGCATAAAATAATGCAAAATAATTTTATCTAATAATGCCAAGGCCACAAATATTTAGTATTTAGTAATAGGGGTACCTTTATTGAATTGTATTTTTAATTATATTTTTTCAATATGTTATATTAAAAATCTAAAATATGCAACAAAACCGCGATTTTATTTAAAATTTTATATAATTTTTTGTGTGACTGTATTATTGAAATAAAATATATTGAGAGTCCTGGAGTCATCTAGCAGATATTTTTTAAAGAGTTTCGATCAAAAAATACATTGACATTCAATTTTTTTTGACGTAAATGTTATTATATTTAAATTTCTTTTATTATCATTGTTGACGGCACACATTGGTTAATATTTTTCATTGAGAAATTATATGGAAAATTTCAAAATGGCGGAGTTACGTGCTGTCCCGCAAAATCCTTCTCCGTGACGTGCGCAGCTGGTGGAGATAACCACGTCGCCAGGGTTTGAGTGGAATGAAATAGTTAAATATTTTATTGAATAATTAAAGTAAAGTATTAAATTACGTAAAGTATGCGATGTAGCGTATTGAAAAATATTTTTTTATTGCAATTGAGAGCAGTCTGAAAATTATTTTCATAGAAATAGCATATTTATAATAAGAAAACGGCGTATTTTATTCAAAAAATCGTAGGCAAACATATAGCTGATTTTTTTGCGTCCATTGAGATTTTACAAGAAATAATATGAATTAACAATAGATGTAATAATTTAATAAAACAAAATAAGACAAAATGCAGTTAAAAAAAATTAATTAATTCATTGCAATTTTTTACATGAAATATATTAATATACAATACGTTTAATATAATAGTGCAATATATTGTTATTTAAATTTGTTAAAATAAAATAAAATTTAAAAGTAATTCACGCAATTATAAAAAGAAAACACCTCAGGTTAACAATACAAAACAAGAGTAAATATTTAAAAAAAAATAAAATTAAAAACCGACAACAAAATATAATTTGAAAATTTGAAAAAAAAAAGCTCAATGCAAGTAAGAAAACACATTAGGAACAAAACAAAAACTCGAGTAAGTATTTAAAAATAAAAAAGACAACAATATACAATTCGTATAACTGCGATTGGTGAAATAAAATTGAAATATGCATTTTCAGTGAATGTCCGGCCTTAAATTTTACAGTTAATACAACTATTGTGTTTGCTCTCTACCTATTTGGTTCTTGTAATAGATTTCTTCAGTCAACACGGCCCGATTTCTGCTTCGGTTGAGAGAAAATGTGGTTGAAAATAGTGCAAATCATCGTTACCTTTGTCGGTCAGCATCGCTGGACCGCTGTGCCTGACACAATAAGATCAAATCTATTTGTAACATGTAACCTACCAGCTGGCGTCGTTTGTTATAAGAGAGGATTTTATAGATTCGTAAAGAAATCGATTTAAGGGAGTACGTATTTTTAGGCTTTTATTGTTGCTACACTGTATCGGGGATTTTTTAAATTAAATTGTTTTATACATGCAATAAAAAACGTTTATAATTTATTTAACTTTAATTTTTATAAATTTTTGTATGTTTCATATATAATTTATACCCTACTATATATATAAAAACAATTTAACAAATTACAAACATAGTACCATTATATTTTATAATTTTTTAATAAATAACAAATTTAGTAATTAATAATCATGGCGTTACATGCCGGGTCTTCCGCGGACGCCCTTAGTTTCTGTTGTCTCTCACACTCTCACTCACGTCTCAACACTCTCCTCGTAAATTTTCTTTACCATCCTTTCCTCACTCATCCATTTTTCCACTCAAGCATTTTGAATGCTGAAAATCCTTTAATATTGTTGCTACTCACAATTATAATAGAATATTTTAAAAAGGGATTCATTTCGTATAGCTTAAATTTATATGAAGGCAAACGATTTTATGACACATTTGTAAATTTATATTGCAGACAGTTTGTTCAAACTAGCTGCAACTCACCAAAAATGACTCTAACATGTCTGTTATAAAGGAATAAGTGTTTATTTATTTTATAAAAAAAGAGAATCGAAAAATAAAAATCGCAAAAAAATTCTAAAATTTCGTAAAAAAACTTTTTTCGAAAAAATAATTATTGAAAAAAAAAACTATAAAAAAGTTACGGACGTTACACGGACAGATGGACAGACAGACAACGAAATAATTATAATTGAGATGAAATCGATCTACCTCCATTTTTTCTCTCATATAATTTAAATATTTGAATTTTACTTAATTTTATTTTTTCATCTGTATTTCATATATATTTATATGAGATAATTTAAGTAATAATAAGATTATTTTAAAATATTCGATTAAAAGGCTATATACTTACACTAGTTTAAAAACCACAAAATTATTATTTTAGTGAAAACAATATATATATTTTGAAGATAACCTGATTACACAATACACATTTTATGAAAAATAAATTATAAATAATGTGCAGAACAAAATTTTGAGATACAAATTAACAAATATAAAAGTTATACGCGGCGTAGCTGAGTTTGGTGTTGGTGGTGGAGTGACAATGGTTTATTACAGGCTCAAACGACCATCAATTTAGTTTATCGTTTTTTTTAGCTAAGTCCAATCAACATTTTTTTTAAATAAGTAGAAACTTGAAAGTTTCTTAAAAATAAGAAATCGTAAAAACGGAAGACCCTCGTCTTCCGTCAGACCAGGCAAGATCACGACTCGTCAGACCAGGCATCAAACGGATTCATTAAAAACTATAGACAAATAACAAATGACAGTTTCACTCAAAACTTTTTTAAGGTAAGGTTTCCAGTAAGCTCTTAGCTTAACACAATAGTGCCAGGTGGAGGAGTTCGTCTGCACTGAGCTCAGAGAAATAACGCCAAGCGGAACTAATGACTTTGTTCCTGAAATCTCGTCGCCTTCCGGATATCCGACCTTGCCTTTGCTGTGAAGGTGGCCACTTGTTCAAAGGATTTTTAAAGGTGTTTCAAATGTCGATCTTTAGTAATACTTATTCCACAGTGGCGGACTCTCTTGGCGCACCCGTGTTTATACTTGAGATATAAGGTGTGGTTAAAAGGTTTCGAAAGATAATTAATATTGAAGGGTTGTTATTCTTCAGGTTTATTTGTCTTGTTTTTTGATTATTACAGGATTACGCAAGCCCATGTAGTTAATATATTAAAGCACGAGTTGTAGGTAAATTATATTTTGGAAAAAAGACAGATTAAATATTACTCTAAAAGAATATTATGATTTATTCTTCTTCTTCTTCTCGTGCCCTGTCCGTTTACCAGACGTTGGCTATCATGTTGGCCAAGCGGACTTTGTTTACTGCGGCCCGAAACAGCTCCACAGTAGACTGGCCAAACCACTGTCTCAAGTTTTTCAGCCATGAAGTCCTCCTTCTTCCAGGGCCCCGACTTCCGGCAATCTTTCCCTGCAATATGAGATGCAAGATTTCGTATTTCTCTGGATGTCTCATCACGTGTCCTAGATATTGAAGTTTTCGGATTTTTATTGTTTTAATAACTTCTTTTTCTTTATTATGATTTATTAAAAACTGATAATTGATAATAATTGTGATGAAATACTTAATAATGATTTATTCTATTTCGTCAATTAATTAATTAAGTTAAGGGTAGCTTATTTCAATGCACTCCTTGAGGTTAAATTCATTCATGTACAATATTCAAATTCATATTTTTTAATGTATTATATACAGTGTTAAAATATTTTCCTTATTTCTGATTGTGAAAAATATTAAAGGAAATAATGTTTATTAAATGTAATTTTATTCCTTGTCATAGGTACAATGGCGCAGAATGCTATTGCGTGTTTATCTCAAATAAATCTCTGAGACATATCTTATCGTGTAATTCCGTATGCACAGATTCTTTATGTGTATATATCTCTGCAATGTGCAAATAAATCTCTGAGACATATCTTATCGTGTAATACCGTATGCACAGTTATAAGTGTGCATTTATATTTATTTATTTTAAAAAAATACACAAGTGTGTGAGTATCTAGGTATGTGACGTACGAATATTCAATTATATTATTCGAATTAAAATATTATTTTGTCGATATGAAATTTTGAAAATGTCTCCCAGATATTTCAGTCGTAAAATAAGCTCGATAGAATGGTACTCAAACTCTGACAATAGTGTGGAGCGTTTTTCAAATTTTAAATTATACAATTTAAAATCACCGCTGTACGCAGCATATAAAATACATTCTTGAAGGCAGTATACTATATCATATCAGTGAAGGCTTGTTTACAAATCATCCTATTTGTCGACTGAAATTGCCCATTTTCTTATCCATTCCGTTTTTACAGGGAATTTGGATGCTCACAATCTGCATAGAAAAGCGATAAACGTCAGAATCTATCCAGGAATACCGGCGGATTCGAAAAGGGCTAATGGCCGAATTGATTTCTAATCCGGTTGGTAGAAAAAATAAACTGTGCGTCCGACATTAAATCCGGACCGTGAAGGTCTGAAGAGAAAAATATAGTACTTGATTTACAAGGAAGGAAGAAAGAAGACAGAGAAAAAGTATGCAATCTTAGAGAATGTTTGTAGGTTCGCGGAATGAAAGGATATTTGTGTGTAAATGTTTATTTCTCACCGGAGAGAAGCATCGGAAGCAAGTAAAGGTGATGCAACAATGGGTTGGATGAAACACAAATAAAACAATACAAGCAAACGTGGAAAGAAAGTCTGAGCGCGCAACGGAGGTCCGTCGAATCCAACGGCGGAAACACGACTAAATGCTGCTGCTGTGTGTCCTGTTATCCTTCCATAGATTACTCTTTTTGTTGTCTTTCTTTTTGTTATTTCAACTCTGTTTATTTCAACATTCGCCAGCGCATTACCGTTTGTTTAAAAACAAAATTTGCTAAGATTCAATATGAGCAAGGATATGAATGAAACTTATGTTTTTAAGTATAAAAAAAGTAGATTATTCAACACATCGTATATATTAAAAAAATTAAATGGATTATAAATTATTGATTTAGTGCGGAGGAAACTATTATCGAGTTAATTCGAAGAATAAATGAAAATTGCACATACACAAAAAGCGCATTCTTGCAACAAAATTGATACACCTTATTTGCGTAACATCATTAATTGTAGGAATATATCTGAATTTCGGGAAAAAATATTTCAATAGCCTACCGGAGAGCATAAGAGAAATTACAGTCGAAAAATTTCCACTTAAAGCAAATAAATACTCTATTTATCAATAATCATATAAATACGCAATTAAAATACTTCACTAAATCATGCATATATATAAATTATATAATTTCTGTACGATATTCGCTTCGCTTTGCTTGGCTTGACTTCGTTTTCCTTAAAGAGTCGAATTATAGTTAGTTAATGTACATAATATGGCGCTTCTATATCTTCAAGAGCTCTGCATCCCAGACGACCTAAATGGTAGACGCCAAACTCTGGGGTCTACCACAACTTCATCTGCAGGAAGGGTTGTAGAACCGATTATCCACTGCCAAAAGACTAAATTTAGTGGACGGACATTTGAGGCAGGCCCAAAAGCATGGGACTCTCATCCCTCCGTAATACGGAACAGTGCATCAGAAACAGTGTTAGAAAAACATTCAAAACGCAACATTTTGAAAAATCATTTCCATAAAATCGCAATGTTAAATTAAATAATTTAGGAATTAAAAATGTTTGTGTATAGCCCTTGAGGTGAAATTTTTACGAAAATGGCGCTAAAATGGGCTAACGATCAATTATTATTATACACCTCTTCTAAATACAAGTGTTTGCTTTTATGGAAGACTAGCTATAACCCGTCAAAAATGACGGGGTTTTAACATATCGGTTTCTAAGGAATAACTACATTTTTTATTTTTAAAAGAATCGAAAAAAAATTTTAAAAAAAGATTTTTGTAAAAAAAAATATTTTTCGAAAAAAAATACGGGGTTTTAACATATCGGTTTCTAAGGAATAACTATATTTTTTATTTTTAAAAAAATCGAAAACAAATTTTAAAAAAAGATTTTTGTAAAAAAAAATATTTTTCGAAAAAAAAAACTGTAATAAAGTTACGGACGTTGCACGAAGTTACGCGGATATACAGACAACGAAATTATTATAATTGGGATAAATATCCAATATCTATATAAATTTATAGACATGTTGAATTTTTTTCAATAAAAAAGTGGTGTAAACTAAGTTTATTTCTATAAATTATAATAGAAATTACTTTCCATTTAAAGAAAAGGAATATTGCTTTGTAGTAGGAGTGGGTAGGGTTTAGTCCTGGCCCTGATAATTTATTGCTACGCTACTGCTTCCTCGTGTCGGATCACATATTAGCGATAGTTTCTAAATTCGCTTCTAAATTGTGTTCATTCTTCACTCTTCATGTAGATACAATCTTGCACACTCTTCCAACACGTGCACTTGAGCGATCGATTCTACTGCATTCAGTGTACTCTTTTTCTTATTTTGCTGGCTCAACGCTTCGGGGCTGTCCAATGTAAAGTTTTTCCGCGGAATAATAGGATTAACAGAGTATAACGGAAATGGTGAAGCAACCCATATGGAACGTGTCCAAGAATGACATGGTAAGATTAACATCAGAGATTTAATATTGATTGCTATGGCAGTTGATTGCTTTGTGGCGCAATAAAAATGAGTATATTTTACCGAGAAGGCGGAATTATAAAGTATTACGCACTATCGGAACCCCTCGACTAGGCTCATCTTGTAAGTTCCCGAAACGTCGCGACGCGTCATTTATCTATAAAAGCAGACAGGTTAGCTGCTGCGCCATCCGTCATTGTTTGACGACCAGTGATAAACCGTAGAGAAAACAGTTGGTTATTGCTTTGTTGACATAGTATAAGTAACTGATACATATCGGGCGAGTACATACCGACTAGCAAGAAGCACTTACGTGCGAAACTGAACAGAATATTCGAGAAAGTGATCGATGCAATAGAAACAGCGTTATAAAAAGTGTTCCTCGTCGAGTGACTAGCGATAATGAGTGCTAAGTAAAAAATTGGATAATACATGTATTAAATATTCCTGAAACATTTAGTTTAGCTGTAAATTTAAGAATAGTACTCTAGTAAAGATTGTATCCAGACATTTTCGTGAAATAAACAAAAACTTTAAATTGTTTAAGTGTTTCATTTGCCTTCCACAGCCACGTCTCGTGACAATATATATAAGTGTATAACACACACATTGAATTATTTTGTCAAAGTATTGTTTCAAGAAGAGCAGTCCCACTCATCATCTATTGCAATAATAACAAACCTAAATACAGAATGTTGTTAATCTATTTGATAATTAAAAAATAAAAGAACATCGCCGTTGTCCTAAAAAAAACTTTTCAGTGTTTTCCAACCATATAATTAATAATTTCCATTATTTTCATACTCATAAATTAAAAAAACTCCACTAGGTTTCACATAATGGATTGATAATAAACAATCCGGAAACCGTTAAAGAATTTAAATTCAAAGAAAACGCTTTTGAATAAAATTACACTTCACAACACGTCTCCGATATTAAGCTTGTTCAAGTTAACGACCAAAAAAAACCCTCCCTTATACGCGACCCGAATAGGTTGAGAAAATTCTGTGTTTACGTTATATATTACATAAATACACCTGATGATTTAGTGCAATTTACAGACTAGATTTCCAGTTAAAATGGTGGCAGTCATTGTAGTTAATTAATAAAACTTTAATTATTTGATTAAATTTTTATTTATTTATTTAATAAAACTTTAATTGATAATACAATTTTAATTTTATAACACTCCACTTGCTTGATTTGTCTCCCATCGCCACGATCCCGTAACAATACTTTTTAAGTATTGTTATGGGATCGTATAAGCTCGAAATAATTAAACAAGTCAAACGTATAGAAGGATCCGTGGAAGCATATCGTGTACCAAGAAATTTATGATAGTTATGTGTATAAAAGTAGGTGTGTAAAAGAGAAATATTTTACACGTTTTCTAAATTTCAATAACATTCAATTCATTATAACGTCGAGGCACGGGAAACAGATGGCGACACTATCGCAATGTTTTGCCTTGTTGGAGTTGCGCCTGAGTCTGCAACTTGGTTGCAGCTGACAGCTCCTGGAGTTCGTGTTACACTTGACACATATCTGTAAATTAAGTTATTTATTTGCTTGATCCCCTTGACTCCGTAGCACGGTTGTAACAAACTGGAAACTTTAACACATAAATCACGAAGAGAAACGAGATATGCAATGGGAGATTCGCGTTTAAATTTCCTTCCATATTCGGGACATTGGTATTCATGAGAAAACTCCTCCGCTTCTTCGAGGTGTATTGTTCTTCAAGGGTTGCATCATTTATGCTCTAAATGACCTTTGTACGATTGAATGAAAGAAAAACCATATTGAAAATCCTTTGTTGAAAAATAAAACTGAAATATGTATTTTATTTTTTAATAGCCTTTTACCTAGTATGCATGTATACAAAATATTAATACAACAACATGTTGTGTAAATTATAGAAATAGAATTATATATCAGTGTATAAATGGACAAAAATAAAAACAGAGGAATTTCCTCGAAAAACATTTTTAAAAAGGCTTTAATAAAAATTAGAAAATGTATTTAACAGCCACAACACTGTAACGAAATGGCAAAAGACATTATGCACAGAATTTCTTGTAATATCACATCAATGGCGACAATAACATCGAAACATCTAGGACCTTCCAATACATCCTGGAACACACAACTGCACCTGGAAAAGAAAGTAAGAAAGGCCTTGAAGCGACGGGAAAATTCTTCTTAACAATAAAAAATCTAGAAGGTTCGAAAATCAAGTTTTTGGATATAAATAGCGCGGATCAAGGCCGCCGCGGTAGATTTGTCGTATTTACAGTTGAAATCGTTGCAAAGTACCTGCAAGATGACGCCCAATGTGGCCAGTCGTGAGAAAATCGAAGCGATAAATAAAGCGAATGATCGAACGAAGTTCTTTATTAGCAAAATTACCACTGTGTTCATTTACCAGTGATATACTGCGAAAAAAAAGTGTAATTTAAAGAATAACGTTAAGATTAATTTGTTTTAAGTTATTTTGTACATCAAATAGTTAATTAATCATTACTTAATAAATCACTTATTGATTTCCCGTATTTTCATTCATTCCTACCAAACCACGACACGTGACAATACTAAGTGTGATCACAGTGTACGCAATAAAATAAATTGCGTGTTTTTTTTTCTCAAACATTGCCAATGTTTGAGAAAAACATTGGCAATGTTTGAGCGCTTGCATTATAAGCTGTATATTCACATCACTACGTAAGAATCCCCCATCACAATACTATTCGATTAGTTATAATAAGTTATGTTTAATACATATCACAAATTGCCAATGTGCGCCCCACCTTAAGTCAGAAAAGGGTCGATCTTCGGATCTTGATGACCAAACCCTTCTGGCGACTATGAAAGATTATGAAAGCTATAGCACAAGGACATTGGACATTGAATACTCTTATATGCGGAATCGACTGGCTTCCAAGCAAATGGGAAGCAGTAATTGGCGTTGATGGTGACTACGCCCCCAAATGATAATTAATTTGATTTCATCGCCTAGGCAATCAATACAGCTCTGTTGATATATTTAAAGGTCGTACACTATACACATACAAAAAGTCAAAACTTCTTGCACACCAGCTTACATTTGTACTTAATATATTATTTACTATATTTATCTACTTATTCTGATACTTATTGCATGTAAATTGTTGATGTCCTTTTTTTTGTAATATTTTTATGTACTTGGATAACTATGCAATTTAAACACTTTTCATATTATTTAAAATATTCTAACGCGTTGAGTGATGCTTTTTATAGATAAATTTCTTAGAAATATTTATTCTAGACGATTCCAAAGTAATATTTTAGTGCATAAAGCAATGTTTTAGAAACTTTGAAAGAGTGCGGTCATGGATGACTGACTGCGTTGGGTGACGCTGTATTGTTGTCAGTATTCAGTATGTTCACTGTCTCGTTACAATCTGTTTAGATTTTTTTCGTTTTTGATTATGTTCCAATATAATTGAAAAAAACAATGGATAAATACACATCAACCTAATATAAATCTGACGCTTGTCGTAGTAGCTTATATTCTAGTAGCACTTAATATTTGTTAGAACAACACTTAATATCTGTTGCTTGCGACTCAAGTCCTTACCTTGTGGAGGTAAATTATAAGCCTGGTCTCATAAGATTGATGTCACTTTGTCAATTTTGACATGAAGAAGGAAAAATGGAGAAATATCCCAAAAAATTAAGAATAAGAATATTAAGATTGCGTGTTTATCTGAAAAAATAATTTTCCGTGAAAAATGTGAGGGTCGTCTCAACAAGCTCTCGACTTGTTCTCGGGTACAAAGGAGTCTCTGGGGGCGTCTTAGGCTAAACTGATTAGGGGCGGGGGCGGTAGAGAGAGAACACACCTTCACCTTAAGTGCCCATGAATGTTTAACCAACCCCCCATTAGGAGCGCACCTCGGGAACCAGCCAACGGAGCCACCGAGCAAAAAGTTTCGTTTGACATTTGAGACCATCCGTTGCGGATCGCCGAGTGCATTGTCTAGAGGTGTTTGTTGTCTGATTATAATATTTACTTGCCACAAGCTAGATATGCATTGGTAAGTTTGCACAGGATGGTCCAAACTTGGCCAGCGGCGTGCAGTCAGTACGTAGAATTAAACTGAACTTACGAGTAAGTAGTATTTTTACGAAATAAATCGAAATAGAAAAATTATCTCGCAATATTTTTAACACAATTTTATTCATATTTAAACTCGCAATATTTGTTCTCTCTCTTGCATCTCAATCTCTATCACAAAATTATTCATATTTTAATATATATTAATATTCCTTCAGATAAATATTTAATTTCGATTTTTTGCGAAATACATATTTTTACTTCTTTATTTATTTTCTTATTTTACAAAGGTTATTGCAGTGAAGATAATTTCACATTATTATCTAAGCAATATATTGTCACGTATCGTGGCTGCAGGTGGAATGAATGAAAACGCTGGAAATTAATTAGCGAGCTGTCAACGCGACAACAACAAACTCCCCGCGCCGCGGCCGGCGCTTCTATTTATATCTAAAGCCGATACTATCGTACTCTCTGGATTATATTAGTGTTGAGGAGAAGATTCTCGTAGCTTCTAGGCTTTTCTAGGTGTTTCTCGAATGTTTTAGATGCCTCCCGAAGATTGTAGATCATCCTAGTCCGTTCTAGATTTTTCTAGTGTTGTGACAAGTGACAGGAGTGCGTAATTTTTTTTAACGTCCCGTTACAATAATATCCACAAAAAGTGTTTTTACTGGTGTACTACTAATTATTGCTTACTTTCCGAATAGCAAAATTGTGAAAATATCAAAATTTGTTTCACAAGAAATAGAAATATAAAAAGAGAGGCTGATGGTACAAAGCAGAGTTAAAAAACCCGTTATATCACCAACTAGACACACGGATTTGGTGAAGTTTTCAACTAATGGATCATTTAAGATCTGTCAGGTATGCTGCAGACGGTATGAAAACAGATGGCGAATTCCATCAAATTAACAGACAAGTTTAAAAATTGAGATCAGTTTCAAATTATTAAATGCTCTAAAAAAATGAAATCAAGAGGATACCATTTGCATTAGTAACTTTGTTAGTACTTACTTACTTTCTTACTTACCGTCACGCCGTTTCCTCATGGGGGGTAAGCAGAGAAGATAGAGCGCCACAATTTTCTGCCCTGACATACAACTGTCACCTCATCCACATTCATATATATATTCGCATACAAGCTCGACGGTTATTGAGGCTTTTAACAGGACTATCGTCCAGTATCTGATTGATCTGGTCATGTCACCTTACCTTTCTGGCACCGTCAACACTTGCGTTATATATCTTTCTTACCATTCTTTCCTCATTTGTTCGCTTAACATGCCCAAACCACATGAGTGACCCTTTCTTAATTCTATTAATTATACTAAGATCAGCTTTACATTCATATTATAGATTTGGCACATATTCGTCTAAGGGATCTTATCTCCACTGCATTCAGTCTACTTTCGTTCCTCTTCTGCCAGCTCCAGGCTTCACTTCAATATATATCTGTCAACACCACAAATAGATATACCATATAAAAATAAAATCGTTAAGTTATTTCAAGTATATAAAAAAATTTTTTGGAGACATGCCTTATATATACGCTTTATTTGCATATATTCGTAATAGATTTTTTACATCTCTCCTGCAGCATCCAAATATGAAACACGTTGTTTAAAGTTTAAAACAAACTTACGAATGGAATATTCTTCAGTCGTTTCTGCGGCTCTTGCTTATGAGTGATGTGATTATTAATTTTATTAAAAATAATGACCAAATGTTGTCGAAATTTCGGTATAATAATGTAATGTCATTCACTTAAATGTTGAAAGTTTCAGAGCTCTAGCTAGATGGAAAGTTGGTGTAAAATCCATTACAAGACGCCAATACAACAAATAGACAAAGAGAGTTAAATAAAAGCATGTAATAACCATGGATTTTCTCAAAAACGAGTTTATTAGTAGAAAACGCAAAAATCTGTGCTTTTTGCTCAACTATTACAATTACTTCTGATCAAACAACATGGCCTAAGTTTATTATTTGTTTAATTTATTTTTTGCTTTTTAATAAATTTTATATATAATTCTATCACTGATTTTTGTAGTATACTTTTTATATATAATTAACTAATGAAATTTTTGTACAACTCCAAAAACCATAAAACTGAGTTTTATTAAAATGATGAAAAAACAGAAAAAGTTTTTTGCATAAGCCCTAATAATACTTTTCAATTGTCCTGAATAATGCAAGATTTTACAGTATACCGTAAAATAATGTATTATGTAGGTGCACTGGTACAACGTTGAGAAACTTTATTCTAAGAATTTGTTTATACAATTTTAAACATAAACAACAACTCCACGAATCACAATAGTCTAGACATAATCATGTCTCGTTTTTAGGCGTACTCCATTTTGTGAGTTGGTGGTAAATATTCCATTTGCTGACTTTGTTCCAACTTTTGATTATATACTGAAATGTCTACGTAAAGAACAACAATACAAGACTTAACTTCACAAAATGATTTAATTTATGTCATCAAAAAATGTAATTTTCTATGTAAAAATCTCTGTCACTAAAGCTACCAAATCGCGCAAATAATGACAAGGTATAAACAGAAAAAAACTATAATTCTGGATGTAACAATGTACATTACTATAACATAAGGCCCGGGCGCCTGAGTGTGACACGTCAATCAGCGCACGGCTTAGGCTCGTAATCAATTATTATTATGTCCCGTGATTTTTCATGGGTTTACGGCTAGCAAAATAATAATGAGTTATAAATAGAAAAAATAACTTGTCAATTGTTGATCTTATGGTAAGGACTCTCGCCTCACTATCCAAAGGTCGCGGGTTCGAATCTCACTCCAGATTAGCAAGTTAGTCCTATTTTCGTAGCACAAGCATTTAGCTTATTTTTAAAAATAGTAAGAAAATTGATGTGACATGTATTCTGTGTTCGAATTTCTATTTTTTTAAAAAAGAAAAAAAAAACACATTCTCAATGTAACAATGTACTTCACTAACGCTACGAGACAGTGCAAATAATGTTGAGATATAATATAAAAATGAGGTAAAATAATAAAAATTTTCGATGTAAAAATGACGCCATGAACGCTACTAAATGGCGCAAATAACGATGAGATGTAAAATAAAAATGAGGTAAACTTACTTACTTACTATCACGCCGCTTCCCGAGGGTAGAGAGAGAGAATGGAGAGCAACACTCTTCTGTTCTGACACACAACTCTCGCCTCATCCACATTCATACATCTTCGAATGCGAGCTCGACAGCTGTTGAGACTTCTAAAATAGCAAAAAAAAATTCTCGATGGAACAATGTACGACACTAACGCTACTAATAGGTCACCACCCATTCGAGTGAACATTCACATGTATAATGAGCATACCACGCATAGTAACATCCATACTATACGAATGGAATGCTAATGTGAAATCATGCCCACGAGAAGACCCGAACATAAGAAGGTTTATAAATTTTTTTCCCAATATACTCGTATCTGGTATAAGAATATTTTGTTATTCTCTATCTATATATAATACAGCAGACTTCCAATTATCCGAGAACTGATTATCCGGGATCCGGTTTAACCAGGACGAATTTCGAAAGTCATTGAAAAAATATTTTTAAACGTTAAAAATAAAACTGTTCTATAATATTCATAATACATGTTTAAGAGTCAAAAATATCTATCAAACAAAGCTGTCTTTCGTGTCTTTTAAGTTTGTTTTAGTTCCTAATTAGGGTTAGTTGTATTCAATTGTCACTGTAATTATTTACAAAATAATGCATAATCGTAATTTATGACGGCGGCGTTGCTTGCCGTCAACTTCAACAAAATTCAATGAATTAATTTCTTGGATTTAATGAATTCTTGGATCAATTTTAAGGTTATTTGAATGTGAAATGATTTTTTCTAAAAAATAAACCACGCTATTGGTTTGAATTTCGCAGAATCACTTGCCTTGCCCAGAGCAACAGCTCGGAAAATTTCTCGCTGAAAAAAGTAAATAAAGAAATGTTCGACGTACACTTCGTCAAGATGGGCAAAAAACCATTTCTTTTTACTTTCTTATTTCTCGATTCAATTTTCTTCATTATTGACTTTTTTAGTGAAGTAAGTAATAACTGAGCAAAAAAAAGTGTTCGACAACCCTGAACAATCCGGTGGCATTTTTCTGTACGCAAACGCACAAGTGCACGGTTTTCGGGCATTGAGAGCGCAAAGTGCGTGATTTCTGCATTTTGTTTATTTTTTGGTCAACTTTTTAGTACTTGTGGAATAAAATGATTTAATGCGATTTTTCAGGATTTTTTTCATCATCCATCCCGTATAATTGAGTCTATTGTATATTAAAAAAATACCATTGTCTAATCAGCACAAAAACTGGCAAATTTATCACGGATAAATGTCAAGCTAACTATTTATGACAAGGCTAAATCTATCGGAGGTGACACCCACAGCAGTCTTTTCAAAAAAAAAATTGTAACAATCATGTTTTCGTTATTATTATTATTATAACTATTGTTCTTAATATTATTTGAACACATTTTTGTCGTTTTAGTCAGCTCTCATTTAACCCTAGAAGGCTTTTGATATTTTTTCTACGCGGTGGCTTTTTTTTAGACGATTAGGCTAACGAGTACATCATTTTTCAAAAATGGCGGTACTTACCAGCGTGACATAGCCGTCTCTTCCAACGTTCTATCGGTGACTGAGTTGACACAAAGAATAAACGCGATACAATTAATATATAGAAAGACAAAACAACAAATGTTCGCCGTGTTAGTCGATTAAAAGTAGCCAGTAGTAGCTGTAAAATAAGTCAATTAAATTTATCTCATCTTGAAAACTGTAACTCTACTCAAATATTTCAGAGAGATCTGCTAAAGCTCTAATCAAATACCCTTCATTCAAGTGTTACTTTCAATTATAATCGTATCTACACTTAAGATATCACTCTGAATATTACATATTCAATAAGTATAAATTCTGAGAAAACGTACTTTAAATGATATAACTTCAAATTGACAAAAGTCTTCTACCGATATATTCTCACATGAGCTTAATACTTAGTTGGCAGACAAATGTGAAAGTTTTAAAATGGATTACGTAACATAAAATATCGAGTCCCGCGAGGAATTACGATACGTTCACCGAAGAAAAGTTGAACCTTTTTGGACCCCTTAGAACCGTTCAGTATTCGTTGTGGAAAAATTTGATAAGAAATAAAAGGCTACCATTAAGTGATTTATTCCTATTTTGAAGGTGATAAATATTTGTCACGGAAATAAATGTCATTCGTTTCTGATGAATACATTATACTTACTTGAGTCAATTTTAAAATGTACACCGTACAACTGAACACGTGGAAAGTAATAATACTTATTTTATTACCTGCCTTTCCTTACTTAATCCTTATTTGTTTATATTTTTAAAACATTGTTTTTTTTATATATATATTACAGCCTCAAATTCTAAAAATAATGAAAAAACCAAAAAATTTTGCTATTGCTACTTGAAGTTAAGCGTGGTAGGTGAATTTTTAAATAAATTTTACAGAATGCTTTCATATTGCGCCATTGATATGTTTAATATTAGCATCTCAGCTCTTAAAAAATGTCTTCACCGGATAGATTCACACCAAACATTTACATATGCGTACCCTAGCCAAACATATCACTCTTTGCTCATAGCCTATATCCTCACCACATACACACACATTGCGCTCAACCGAAATCCCAGCCACCTCGCTTCACTTCCTTCTCTCAATACCATTCCCATTTTTCTATTATATTATTAATATATTTATCTTATTGTTTTTTATCAAGATTATTTGATATTATCACGGGACATAGTTGTGGGAGGCAAATAAAAACACTGGAAATGAATTTAGTTTAATTTATTACAAAAGAAAGTCCTGGACACGCGCTCAATTGTAGTACCGTTCTTAATTTTACAATCGCTAAATAGCTTCTGAATATTCCAGACTTATTATTTCTTCTTCTTCTTCAGCCTTCATCTCTCCACTGCTGGATATAGGCCTCTTCCATACCCTTCCATCCTTCCTTGTTATTTGCTAATTGAAGCCATTTCTTTCCGCCCACAGCAGTTATGTCGTCGGCCCATCTCTTCTGAGGTCTTCCGACGCCTCTTTTATTTTCCCAAGGTCTCCACTTTAGAACTCTGGGAGTCCATCTTGTAGCATCTTGCCTTGTAAAATGCTCTACCCACTGCCATTTTAGCTTTGCTACACGATTTATAGTATTATAATTTAATATTATAGTTATATAATTTGACCAATGTATCGTAAATCGTAAGCAATAGTAAGCGTAGTAAATGGGAATTTTGCATGTGAAATGGTTACGTCAAAAAATATTTGAATTTGAATATTAATTTTAAATTAAATTAATGTTAATTTTTATGCCTCAAGATAGTACAAATATTTGATAAAATAATAATCAATAAAACCTAACAATTAACACTTTTAAATATTTAATATATTAATATTTAAAACCGGTCCTGGAATGGGTTCGAAACTTCAATCAATGTTAAAAAAAATGAATATCCGAATAATTACCTAATACCTGCGTGTAGTAGATACTGTATCTTAAATCATAACTACACGCAAATAACATTTCAAAGAAAATTGACACTTCAATTTTGACGGATGACGGAATATTGGTTCGCGTCTTTGCTAATCCCTAGTATACATTTATATAAACTTTTTGGCGGTCCATGGAGAGGCGGCCGTAGCAATATGCATAAGGCGGCCAGTTCGGGTTTGGTGGCCCGGTGCTAAAGTCCCATCTCTGGCCGTTTAATTTGTTTTTTTAGCCGTGAATTCGAATGAAATTACGGACGTTACACGAAGTTACGGGCGGTAAAATAGACAAAAAGACAACGAAATTATTATGTTTGTTCAGTGGTCGTTATCAATTTAACTAAAAAAAAAACATTACAGATTACAATTCATCAACAAGAACAAACCCTATTTCCGCTAAACTGAAAGACTTATTTTTTGGGTTTATTCAAACTGTAATTTTGTTTTATTTTGTAAAGTTTCATCACTATCACTCTTACTAAAATCTCGTATAAAAAATGTATATTACAATGAAAATTCTGAAGTGTGACTTTATTTTTATATTTATTGAAAATAAACACATAAACGCTCCAAATTCGGATTAGGATAATATTTTGAACTAAAATGCTGAATATTTTCTTGATGACTTGTTTGCTGATTCACCTGAATAAGTTCTGATTAGATTTACTCAATCTAAAAATATAACCAGCCGTACACCCGAGAAAAATCACGGGAAAAAATAATAACGACTTGCCTTGCGTGACCGCATTTAAAAAAATCAAATTAAACAAATTGAGATAAATAATTTATAAGAATAGGTCTGGGCTGGGCAGCATTTAGTAAATTGAAACACTTATTTGAAAATAAAGTAATCCCAGTATGTCTGAAAAGAAAAATGTCTGATACATGTATCCTTCCGATGTTGACATATGGCATAGAAACAGTAACACCAACAGTAAAAAGCATACACAAATTAAAATGTACACAGCGGGCCATGGAAAGGCAGATGCTTGGCGTGAGCCTTGAGATTAAATCAGAAATTAATAAATAAGACGCCGAAAAAAGTTGCCGATATTATGGACCGTATTGCGAAATTAAAATGCGATGGGCTGGATATAGAGCTCGATAGGAGGATGCTAGATGGGCACCCAGAATCTTACAGTGGAGGCCCTGGACGAAAAGTAGAAGCGTCGGAAGACCTTCCAAAAGGTGGTCTGATGACATAGTCCAGCAAGCAGGAAGAACCTGGATGCGAAGGGAAGAAACAGAGATGAGTAGAGGAAAATGGAAGAGGATCCAGCAGTGGGGGGAAGAAGGCTGAGGAAGAAGAAGAAGAAGATAAATCTGTCAAAAAAATCAAACAAACAGTTCCGCAGCAATGGCGTTGCTTGTTTATATAATGTCCTCAATTTATGGAATCTTCTCGTATATTTTCGTGTGTTCTACGGGTTTCTAGGTGATTCCAATCAATTCCAAATCGTTTTAGAATCTAGTCAGTCCATTCGAAAGCGTTGAAACATTTCCTAATATTATTTATTACCCACCTTGTAAATGAAAATACCAATTTTACCAAGATCCGGCGGGATAGTTTAAAGCAGACGCGAATATTATTCCGGTAAATTTCTTAGTTAGATTTCCTTCGCCCACCCCTCCGAGTTCTATTTTGAGACCGTTTGATAAACCGGTTTACACCTCAGCGGCTGCCGAGGGAAATGCTTGAACCTGTCTCCGAACGGCTTCGGCGGATTTGACATTTGGAATTTTACCAGATTCATCGGGAGATAATTCCTCCGCCAGGACCATTACGCACGCATCTATCACGTGACGTCACCAGTTCGTTCTATTACGTTCCTACAAAATAAATGTACACTTTAAATAATCATCAAGAAAGCATTTTGTATGAACCACTATTTTGTTAAATTATCAATTTGTTTCGGAGCCAATGGTCCTTTAGTCAGGATACTACGTATTGTTAATTGTTAAATTTGGCGGTCTACGAAGAGGCGGCCGTAGCCGTGGTCGGCAGGTTTAAGCCCTCCAATCCTCCAATCTCTAACCGTTTTTTTAGCCGTGAATTCAAACGAAATTACGGACGTTACACGAAGTTACGAGGATAGACAGATGGACGGATGAATAGACAACGAAATTATTATGTTTGATTAAAAATCAAAGTATATCTACATATTAACGAACTCAAAAACAAATATATGAGAGATGAATTAAGAATTAATGTGAAATTAATGTTATTCATATCTCATATATTTATTTTTGATTTTGTTAAACCTTACATTTTCAAATTTTATACATTCGTAGTTATTCGCGAATATATGTAGTCAAAATAATGGAATTATATAATGTCGTATAAAAAATAATAATAGGTATATTATAAGCAAAGCAGAGATTTATTGTTGTCTTTTTTTATACAATTTTTATACATATTTATATTTTTAATACAATTTTGAACAACTCTTATTTTCTTTTGTTCTCACACATAAAATAAATAAATATAGTTGTATACTGCCTTGGAATCGTATTGATGGAATCGAATTGATATCATGGCAGTATATAAAAATGAAACACTCAAAATTAATTAAAGATTTATTTATTCATCAAAGTCTCTGGATACGGATTAATTCAGAGTAACGTTTTGTAATATACTCCAATTTCGTAATTCGCACTAATTATCATTCCTAAATAACTTGTCTCTGATATACTGAAGCACGTTGCTTAAATCGCTCACGTTTGCACTAGACGTATGCAAGTACCCACTCGTGCTATTATGTCTTTTGTTTGTCTCTGGTCAATTCGTATGCTTTTCTATTTTCTCGTCTCGCTTTTCAAAACAACTCTGTGTTCAGAACGATTCCGCCGCGTATTTATAGACACCCGGTGCTCTGAAATATCTAGTACATTATATCAGACCTAATATATATTTATTACTTGTAAAAATTTGAAAATAAGCAAATTTTCATGTTTTATTAAAATTGATAATTAATTTTTTTTAATTTTTACTTTCCGGCATTAGTTTTCTAAAATAATGTGTGAAATACGATAATCGTTAATGTCATGAACTTTGCCCTTACTGCCTGTATATTTCAACCATACTTCTTAAGGGCTCGATTTCAATTTGTTTGAATAAAAAATTTTAATTGAAATTTTGAAAGGGGGTGATAATGAATTAATTAATCGAAGTCATCCCGAAATTTTCAATTTCTATTTCAATCACTGATAATGGCATTTAATTAAGAAGCATTAATTTAATTAATAAATGATGACGTCTTTGAATAATCGTTTATTTATTAAAACGGAGATTCATAGTCTGAAATCATACAAAAATAAGTAAAATTTTTAACATACCTACAGTGAATAAAGTCTGCCTTCGCTGATAAATTATAATCATATGATTAAGGTTTACATACAAATCTCCCGTCTGAAGTACATACCTACATAATTTTTCAAATTTTATTTGTTTGTGAGCATCTGTCTTTTGTTCATATCAGTTTAATTCTATCTATACCCACATTTTCCCAATACATATTGTAACATTTTCCAATTTCACATTTTACCTATACATATTGTAACTATACGAAGGACTGTGCAATCAAGAAAAAATTAACCCATAAAAAACAAGTTTTTATTATACTCCCTTTCTTTGTAAAATATAACAACAATAAAAGACGAATTAAAACACATAACATAATACTAAACTTACAGTAATTTAATATATTTCTAAAGTGTCAGATGTTTTGAGCTTTGATAAGACACTTAATGCTTGAAGATTAAATTCCAAAAACATTTGTTAGTCAATTTAGATTTTCGACATTCGTAGTGAAGTACCTATTATGTATACCGACGGAGTAATTCAAATTTAGAAAATATTTCGCAACGTTTTCGGGCCGCCGTAATCAAACTTTTGTAATGATTCCAATTTGAAAAAACCAATAAAATTTCTAAAAATCCGAAATTAGACTATAATTATTAATTTTTTTAACGAAAATTTTATAGATCTTCTTGATCGTCACCACGAGTCTGCTTGCCAAGTTTCAGCTCGATTGGATCACGGGACAAGGGTCGAAAATCAATCCAAAGTTTTTTTTGACGGCAAGCCGGCAAGCAAGCAAGCAGACGCCATGAGTTAATATAAACGGAGTAAAAAGAACAGCGTCCATATATAATCGAAGTTTTTAATTACGAAAGATAATAACATATGATAATAATTTAATAAAATATAATACATTGACAAGATATTGACATGTGAAAATAATTTAATAAAATAAGATAATAATAATTTAATGGATGCATTTGTTGCCTATTTCTTGTCATATCAGAATTAGCGTCGATTTCAATTTTAGTCACTTTTAATCGCAGTGAATTCGATACGTCTAAATTCCTTCTGTATTTAGTCTTAATGGCAGAGTATTCCACTTCACATAAGTATGAGGTAGTGAAGGAGAGGAGGACTTTCATCATCGTGACTTCGTCAGACAAGCAGGGATAAGTGTCAACAGCTGAAAGCCAGAATTTCGCTAATTGCTTGCGATTAAAATTATTTTTCAGCGACGTATTTTCTGATAAATCAATAAGCTCTTCACTTACTATTGTTTACATTTCAATTTGTTTTATTATCTTGAAATGGATTACAAATCCAGTTCATCCTTTCAAACTTTTCCATGTCTTCTTAGAAGTGGGCGTCCTAAACAGGGGAACATGGAATATCTTGTCGCGTCTTTGGACCCCCGACCCTACTAAGGTAAGGGCATGAAGATAATGATGATGAATGTAAGACTTGAGTATTATATATTTATATATTTTTAAAATAAAACAAAAGAGACACCAACGCATGACGAAATTCAGTTGTGTGAGAATTTTACATAAGTACCGCCACGATGTATCACAAAGGAAGGTTATGATGGTAGAATTATTCTTCTTCGCTTACCCCAACCGAGTTCCTAGCATGATCTACTGCAAATTTTAGAAGGCAGTATTTCTTTTTAATGTGATTTTTGACGGGCGCTTAAATCATCACAGTTCTAGCGTTCAGCGGTCTTATGTTTCTTAGAATTAAGAATTACAATTTCACTGTCCGACCAGCCTCCAATATTTCATTCAAATTAATTAGTCATTAAGTATCACAAGTCCAAACTATATAATATTTTAGTTCACTATCAAACATTATCTTATTATTGGGTAACTATTTTTTTTAGAGTATTTCATTTTTAACGTAGTATTTATTATATATATTCTGTATCGTGTTATATATAACCTTTTCGTTAAATAGTGGTGTGGATTTGCTGCTATTACGAATTATCCATCATTAATTTATTTTTGTTTTGTGATATACCTTTTATTTTGTAAATTTTTTATTATCTTTATTCTCTTTCGAACCATTTATGCGATTGAATTTATATTAAATTAAATAATTTGATCAATTATAGACGCCTCGCAAATATGAATTTATTTATATGGAAACGTATTCGGCCTGTAGTCCAAGCCCCGTTGGCTTGACTAGCTTAAGACATCACTTAACATAATAAAGCTATAGCGTAAGTGTATTGAATAGAGTAAGGAGTAAGTAAGTTAACTTAAATAACATAGACACATTTTTTTTTTAAATTTGCTAGATTTGTATTTACATCATGAGTGGAATCAGTGAACATTACATCGTGTAAAGTGCAGGTCGTAAACCTTTTGAACTTTACACAAACAAGAAAAACAAAAAAGGCTTCCGTACATACTTTTTCATATAAATAGCTTCACCTCTGTGAGACATCGATAATTTATCTTAATTAATGAGGATCCCTCTGGGGACAAAATTCAGTAATTGTGTTTTTAGTAATTTTAAAAACATACTAAAAAAATATTTAAATAAATTATATTAATACACATTGATATGTGTAACAATAGTACAGTATAACCATAAATTAAATTAAATGTAAATTATGGGATTGGATAACTATTGAGATATTTTTGTAACTTCTCTTGAGTAATTTTGTAAGATATAGTATTATTATAAATATTTTCTTTAAATGTAATAGAACTGGAATCCATCTAGAACCATTAATTAATAAATATATCCCAATTTATTAGTACACCCAGTTCAACCTGAAATTTGAGCAATTTTCATATAATTTTCACTCTGAAAAATAATAAAACAAAACTGGAGAGCGAGTCAATTTAGTATTGCAAAATTTAATAAATACAGTTTTCAATAAAATTTTAAAAAAATAATACCGAAAAAGAAAATCTCACTAGCTAACCACCTATCGCGCTTTCCTCGCAGGGTTAGGCAAAGAGGAGAGAAGGCCACACTCTTCTGTCCTGGCACAACACTTTTGTCTCATCCACTTTTACATCTTCTCATGCACGCTCTTTGGTAATCGAAGCTTAAAAGAGGGCACTCTCCATATTTGGTTTACCTGGTCATGTCTGGTCTTTACGTACACCACTGTTTCTGCTGCCTTCAACACTCGTCTCATATATTTTCTTTACCACCCTCGGAAATCCGACTACATGGAAAACCCCTATCTTATAAATATCAGTGTAATACAACCGAAAAAACACATGCCCAAGTATTCTACATATTGGTGATACGAATCACGGTAGTTGTAGGCCTTTTTTATGTATCTAATAATATAATACTTAATTATATAGGTACCTGCCTACACTGTAATTATATATAAGAGCAATATAGCCTGTCTTTGTATTGAATATAACAGATACAAAAAAACAAAAACGATATATTTTTGTATATTATTTTAAATATTTAATTTTTTATTTACAGGAACGGGTGTCTTTGTGAGAGTGTTCACAATAAGTCTGGAATAGGGGAGAATTACCAGAAAATAGAATG
Organism: Agrypnia vestita; assembly: GCA_016648135.1. Classification (NCBI taxonomy): domain Eukaryota; kingdom Metazoa; phylum Arthropoda; class Insecta; order Trichoptera; family Phryganeidae; genus Agrypnia; species Agrypnia vestita. The sequence goes on from JADDOH010002745.1 coordinate 44,186, forward strand.
GAGAAAGTAAAAAACGACTAAACATTAGGTATATATTCCTTATTCACTTATGGTGATCTGGGCCTGAAGTGTTCCTGCCTAAACTGGAGCGGATCGACCAATCAGAGGTCAAGAACGCAGTGACAGCGGAAAACGAGAGGGCGCTAGTTCGGATCTCGCGTCGCTTCCTTCGCCATTCCTTCTTCAACCATTAACCGTTAGCACACGTTTAGCTATGTAACCTCAACAAACTTGTCATTAATGTGTTTAAATCGCACTTTGTAAATTTGGCATCAACAATAAACCAGTAGAGGACATAGCACGATGGAGTAGATCCAGAAGGAGATTCTGGCGGGATCACGTAGCCAGAATGGACAGTGACGAACTCGTGCATACAGCAGCGAATGAAATTCCCTCTGGACGACGCCTACCGGGAAGACCACCGAAAAGATGGAGGGATAGCTGGACCTCGTCGTCCCAGGAGGCGTAATTTTCTGTAGCACAGATCAACAGATCTACTAAAAGAAAAAGGAGAAGAAGAAGAATAAAGCAGTATCCATTCTTGCAAACCTGTGGTCTTCCTTACTTGCTTGCTACACGTTATACTACATTTACATACATCGGGACACATACTACATTGAACACCGGAAGATTCCGTGGGAAGTCAATCCTCTTCCTCACACTCCACATTGGTAGCCATCACCATCAAACTCAACTCTGCCAAATGCTGAATTGTTTTATGCTCAAATAAACCACAATTTAAGATACTATCATTACGGAAGATAATATTCATTGTTATGGTTTTGTATTTAGGACACTCGCCTCGTGATCCAAAGGTCGCGGGTTCGAACCCTACTCCAGACTGGCAAGTTAGTCCTATTTTCATAGCACAAGCATTTAGTTTAGTTTGAAAATAGTAAGAATATTGATGTGACATATATTCCGTGTTTGCATCACTATTTAAAAAAAAAAAAATTGTGTGGAAAAATATGGTAGCGGAATATCGTACCTAATTTCTTTGGGCATTATTTGTTTTAGTAAAGGTACGGACGGAAAGATGTATATGAATAGGTGTGTAGTTGACACAATGACTAATGTTCTTTCTCTCTTTCATAATTACTCAAGTTCGTTCATTCATTTCACCTTGACAATAACGGAGCTGTGACATTTCTAATCGCAGTATTTCGTGATACAAAATAATTCGAACGATGCGTTGTATTTTTTTTTCTGGCTTCCTAATGGACCATCTGTTTTCTTCGCGTGAACGTATTTATTTTTTCGCTACGATAATTCTCACACTGATATTTTGTTATTGAAAGCAAATAAATTGGCGGTAGAGTATGAATCAAATAAAAATAATATAAAAAGGAAATTATAATTAAATTTGCCATTTAGTAATTATTTTTGTTATATTTTTATTACTTGGCCTTAAATCAGTTTAATATAGAATAAATACCATCTATCGTTATCAGTATTCTTTTCAGCGCCAATTGTGTCGTTTTTGTATAAATTTTTATTATAATAATTATTTTTTAATTTGAATTACCAAAACAAATATTCAAAAATAATCTGACAAAATAGCGATGAAAATTACAACGTGGAATCTTGGGAATGTAAAAAAAATGTGAAAGAGATCGCTTAGAAAGTGTGTATATTAGGTCCTTACATATGAAATTGACGTTTTGCCGTACTGGCAAATTTGATCTCAAATATCTTCTCTTTGGTTAGGAATTCCAAATCCAAATTTATACAACTATTTACTCATGTATTTGTGTTTTGAAAATTATAATTCATTTGTTTTTTCCTCAATTGTTTTTTTCTTTGCGTCACTCAGTTTACAAAATGAAAAACTTGAAATATCGCGTTCTTTACGAGTACGAGTTCCACCGTGGCACCAGTACTGCAGAAAAGGCTCGAAGGATTAATGATGTGTATGGCGACGGTGCCGCAAAAGAAAACACAGTGCGTTTTTGGTTCCAACGTTTTCGTTCTGGAAATTTCGACCTGCAGAACAAGCCCCGTGGACGGCCGGAGACCAAAGTTGATAATGAAGAATTGAAGGCTATTGTGGAAGCGGATCCATCGCAAACCACATCCGAGTTAGCTGCAGGCTGCGGTGTTAGTGATAAAACTGTTTTAATCCACTTGAAGCAAATTGGTAAGGTGAAAAAGCTTGAAAGGTGGGTACCTCACGAATTGAGTGAAGCAAATCAACAAACGCGCGTTGACTGCTGCGTTGCATTACTCAACCGGCACAATAAGGAAGGGATTTTAAATCGAATCATTACCTGTGATAAAAAGTGGATCCTGTACGATAATCGGAAGCGCTCATCGCAATGGCTGAACCCTGCCGAACCAGCCAAACCATGCCCCAAGCGAAAATTGACTCCAAAAAAGTTACTTGTGAGCGTTTGGTGGAATAGTGCTGGTGTCGTTCACTACAGCTTTCTTAAATCTGGCCAGACGATGACGGCAGATGTCTATTGTCAGCAACTGCAAACCATGATGGAAAAGATAGCTGCTAAACAACCGAGGCTGGTTAATCGCTCTAGGCCACTGCTGCTTCGTGATAACGCTAGACGACACACTGCACAACAGACGGCTACCAAATTAGAGGAGGTTCAATTGTAATGTCCAAGACATCCACCGTACTCTCCGGACCTTGCCCCAACAGATTACCATTTTTTTCGAAATTTGGATAACTTCTTGCAAAGGAAAAAATTCAACTCCCATGGGGCAGTCCAAACCGCCTTCAAAGATTTTATTGATTCCCGTCCGAATGGTTTTTTTAGTAAAGGGATCGATGAACTACCTATGAGATGGCAAAAGTGCATAGATAGCAATGGTACATACTTTGATTAAATAAATATATTATAATAAAAAAAAATCGGCTTTATGTCAATTTCATATGTAAGGACCTAATATTAGAATTTTATAATATTATAAAATTTATGAAAATCAGGTATGTATGTGGCAAATCCATTTATCATAGGGTAAAGAATGACAGAATCAGGAAGAAAGGCCAAGTGAAAGTCAAAAATAGGTTGCTTATATGATTTGATCGTGCTGAGCAAATCGACAAAAATAAAATTGTGAGGAAGATATGTGATGCTACGAAGACTTAGCATGATATTGAAAGATACTGTGAAGTATTGTGAACTGTAAAGAAAGTGAACCCACCACATACCCAAGGCCGCTTTTTGAGCAGTCGCTCCCATATCGACCCTTCACTTTTGCTACAAAATTCAGCATTTTTTAAATGCTAAAGTGGTCATCTATTCCAAACTACTTACGTTCATACAAATGCAAGCGGCGCGGGGAGGCGTCCACACAAAACCGCTTCACTGTCATCGATAGCACACAATGCAATATAAAAGAATGAGATATGAGACAATGGTATAGGTACGTAATCGTAGAATAACGACGCATGTGATTTTTCTAAAGTTTGCAAGAGAGCAGTTTGAAGTTTTATTTACATAAAGACACTTTATGTCATAGCTCGATAACTACAAAGATTTTCCTTTGAAACTTGGGTTAGTTATTTAAAGTTGATACTTTTCGAACCTCAAATATAGTCAAAATATAGCAGTACAACGACGTTTTTACACATACTGCATTGTTATACGATCGCAAATCAGAACCGTCGTTATACCGACTTGGTATAACAAGGGTTAAATAAAAAAAATACACTTTTTATATACCATTAATTGGCTTATTTTTTTTCACTTTTCAACGATCCATAAAAGTCCATAAGAAATTTTTTGTACATTTGTCATTGTTCTACGATCATAACGATACATGTATTCATGAAATATCGACAATTAAACATAGTACAATAGTCAGTCCCCCGAGCGAAAAATAAAAATAATGTTGATACTGTTACGAACTTTAAAAAGCGACGAGCATGCGGATGAAGCGAAAGTTATGTGTCGGGACAGAAGAGTGTGGAGGTATATCCTCTTTCTGCCTACCCCCACAGAGAAACGGCGTGATAGTAAGTCAGACCACAGTTTCATCCGTGTTCTCGCATCACTCGGCATACCTGCGGGTACGCAAATTCTATTTGAAGTGATATTCTAATTCAAGTGATATTATACCACTAAACCCACTTACAATTATTATTATAAGAAGATTATTTTACAAATAGCTATACCATATTTTACCCAAGACGCCGCAGATTTCAGAATTCCGATTACGTTTCAAAGAGCTTCTATTACTCATATCCAATTAATTTGTCAGCGAATCTTCCCACCGCGAGCCGTTAAAGGTTAAGGTTCACCTTTTCTCCGGTTAATGTATCATAATTCCTCACGGGATTCGAAGCTCTATGGTACGTAATCCCTTTTAAAACTTTCACATTTGTCTGTTAGCAAAGTGTTCAACTCAAGTGAGAAAATATTATAAGAAAACTTGTTCAATTCGAAGAAATATAAATTGAAGTTTATTTTGATAGCGTACATTAAAGAGTATTTTTGAACCGGCTTAAAATAAAACTCATATGTAAGAAATTCGATTGACGCTTTTTCAATGCCTTTTAAATGGAAATATGGTAATGTTTATGCGACACGAATTCCGTGTTCGCATCTCTATTAAAAAAAAACTTAACAATGATAATAGTAATGTAGCATATTTCTAAGGTTTTGCCAAATATTAGGTCCTTACATATGAAATTGGCGTTTTGCCGTACTGGCAAATTTGATCTCAAATATCTTCTCTTTGGTTAGGAATTCCAAATCCAAATTTATACAGCTATTTACTCATGTATTTGTGTTTTGAAAATTATAATTCATTTGTTTTTTCCTCAATTGTTTTTTTCTTTGCGTCACTCAGTTTACAAAATGAAAAACTTGAAATATCGCGTTATTTACGAGTACGAGTTCCACCGTGGCACCAGTGCTGCAGAAACGGCTCGAAGGATTAATGATGTGTATGGCGACGGTGCCGCAAAAGAAAACACAGTGCGTTTTTGGTTCCAACGTTTTCGTTCTGGAAATTTCGACCTGCAGAACAAGCCCCGTGGACGGCCGGAGACCAAAGTTGATAATGAAGAATTGAAGGCTATTGTGGAAGCGGATCCATCGCAAACCACATCCGAGTTAGCTGCAGGCTGCGATGTTAGTGATAAAACTGTTTTAATCCACTTGAAGCAAATTGGTAAGGTGAAAAAGCTTGAAAGGTGGGTACCTCACGAATTGAGTGAAGCAAATCAACAAACGCGCGTTGACTGCTGCGTTGCATTACTCAACCGGCACAATAATGAAGGGATTTTAAATCGAATCATTACCTGTGATGAAAAGTGGATCCTGTACGATAATCGGAAGCGCTCATCGCAATGGCTGAACCCTGCCGAACCAGCCAAACCATGCCCCAAGCGAAAATTGACTCCAAAAAAGTTACTTGTGAGCGTTTGGTGGACTAGTGCTGGTGTCGTTCACTACAGCTTTCTTAAATCTGGCCAGACGATTACGGCAGATGTCTATTGTCAGCAACTGCAAACCATGATGGAAAAGCTAGCTGCTAAACAACCGAGGCTGGTTAATCGCTCTAGGCCACTGCTGCTTCATGATAACGCTAGACCACACACTGCACAACAGACGGCTACCAAATTAGAGGAGCTTCAATTGGAATGTCTAAGACATCCACCGTACTCTCCGGACCTTGCCCCAACAGATTACCATTTTTTTCGAAATTTGGATAACTTCTTGCAAAGTAAAAAATTCAACTCCGATGGGGCAGTCCAAACCGCCTTCAAAGATTTTATTGATTCTCGTCCGAATGGTTTTTTCAGTAAAGGGATCGATGAACTACCTATGAGATGGCAAAAGTGCATAGATAGCAATGGTACATACTTTGATTAAATAAATATATTATAATAAAAAAAAATCGTCTTTATGTTCCTCCCATACTAAACGTCAATTTCATATGTAAGGACCTAATATTTAATTTGCTCCAACACTTTTTATTTCAAATTTATAATTTATCTTATTGTAATACTATGTTATTACATGCTTTTGTTTAACTCTCTTCGTCTGTAAGTTTTAGTGGAATCTTGTTGTTGATTTTTACCAACAACCCGACTAGCCAGAGCTCTGAATCATTCAAAATCTACCTAAAGTGAGTGACTATACATTATTATTTTATTTATTGACGTGACAATCACTTCACTCTCAAGCAAGAGTCGCAGAAATAACTTAAGAACATGCCGTTCGACAATTTGTATTAAACATAAAAACAACATGTTTAATATTTGGATACCGCATGCGTAATGTTAAATCGATTACGAATATATGCAAAGAAAGCTTTCTGTTTAGTTTTGAAGAATTTTACATTACTCAAATCTGATTCTGACTATTTTAAATCATTTGACGCTGAAAATTCATAAGGTACGATATTGCAGATAATTAAATCAAAATCTTGATTAAATGACAAATGTTTTTAGAATTTTATCTTCAAAGCATGAAGTGTCTTATTGAAGCTCAAAACATCTGACATTTTAGAAATACATATATTAAATTCCTGTAATTTAAGTGTTATGTTATATGTTTTAATTCGTCTTTTATTGTTGTTATATTTTACAAAGAAAAGAAGTATAATAAAAACATGGTTTTTATGGGTTAGTTTTTTTTATTTACTTGTTCTTAAGTTAAAATTCTATATCGTCGTACTCTATTTTGTATTATTTCATAACGCCATGAGATTTTATCCAAATTTCTATCTAAATCTACCTGAAATGGGGAATACCGCAAATACGGGATCCCCGAAAGCTTTGTACAAATTTGTTCGGAAGTATTCGAGTCGGAACGGATTAAAGTGTCGCTCAGGAACAGCGTGTAAGGCGGCGCGTACGAGGAGGAAACGCGATAAAACCGAGACTCAGACATATTGTTGACATAAATCTGAGCACTCTGTACACGAATGCGATTTCATATGGAGATTCAGAGCTTATTGCTTGAAATTTGACAGGACGAGAAAGGTTTGACGATTTGGAAGGATACTACCACCTGAAAAGGCGTACAAAACGTTGCCAGTGGGCATGAAAGACACCTCACTCTCTCGTCAGTTTTGATCCAGTCAGTAGTGACGCTTCGCCTTTGAGTAATTTAATGTACGAGAGTGAATTAAAAATGATCTACAATTTCGCCATTAAACACCTTCAAGGTTGTCATGCTACCCTTTGCGCATGTGTATTTAGAATTGGCAAGACTGCGGTCACGTATGGGAAATTTGATACCGATCGCGTCATTTACCTTCTATTCAGTGTAAACAATAACAAGCAGTGATCCTATTTCTTTAGTCGATTGGTGTGAAAGAGACTGAAATTCGTGGTTGACTATGTAGTGCTTTATTACGTATGAGAGTTTTTTGTGGATTGAGAAGTTTAAAAGTAGCTTAACGCACAAAAAGGGAGCAAGCAGAACGACCGTCAACCTCCATCAGAGATTACAAGTTTCAGCAAACTCGTAAGATGGATCTAGCGAATGGGCGAGTTACATCATCGGTGATGTAGCGTCTTTTTAGAACATCATTCATGGGTCCGCCCGTCAAATCATCCACGATGAACTTGGCTTCAGTGAAGACTGTGCTGATTTCCACAGACAACTTGCTGGAAGCGGTGGAAAAGTAGCTTCACGATAACCGAAAACTTTGTTTTTGGAAGAAACACGCAAGCTTGTGGACCGCTTGATCAAGTGCATTAACAAGGCAGGTAACTATATAGAAAAATGGTATGCATGTTTAACCTCTACCATTTAGAATTATTTATATAATTAATACGATAAACTTAGTTTTCACCACGTTTTTATATTGAAAACATCAATATATTTCATGGCCTATGGGCCCCTTCATCAGGATACAATTGTATACTAACAAAAATTAAGTTTAAAAATCGAACAATCAAAATATTAAAAAAGTTGTATATGGAAAATTAATAATAATTAAGTACCTACTTAATATGAAAATAAATTAAAAAGATAACTATTTGTAAAAAGAACCTGGTTATTTATAATATTAAATTTTCTATTAACACTTTTTCTTATTTCCAAAATTTCAAATAGTATCCTGACGAAGGGGCCATAGGCCTTAAACACGTTGATATTTTCAATACAAAAAAGTAGTGAAAAGTAAGTTTATCTTTTTTATTATATTAATAATGTCATCACAAAATTATTTTGCTACATTTGAAAAAATAGAATTATTTAACTTAGTTTACGAATATCTTTCAGTCAGAAAACCATTCAATGTGCAGGGTTGGTACGTAACATGTGTATGAAATTACCGTTATTTGTACAATATGGTAATGAGTGCAGGAATGTGCATTGCAAGCAAAAGGCTGTGTTCATTGGGCAGTATAAATTATGAATTAATACGCTAAGGCGCGCCGCGCGTGTAATTTCTCGTACGGCTGGATTAGGGTGTTACCTGTGGATGGGTTACGTTAGGCGTATTTTCGCTGCAAGGCGATGCGCAAAACTGCGGGAGGTTACTTCCCAAATGAATTTAGAGTCCATTTGATGTACGTATTTAGTTCTATGTTGCTTAATTGAATATTCGGTTTTGATAAAGTTATATACGCTTGGATATAATTAATAAAATGATATGGAAATGTCGTCCATTATGGATATACAGTTTTTTAAATATTTATTTTCTTTGTTTGTTACAGATTATGTTATATAAAATGTAGATAAATATATTACACTCTTTATATGCAACAGTGGCGTGCAGTGAGAACAAGAAGCACGATTTTTATTTAAACATATATTTTGAAAAAAAAAATCGAAATTAAATTTTTATCTAGCAGAATATTAGAAAATATTAAAATCTGAATTATACTTTAATTATTGTAATATGAATGTTAAGAGACATATCTCTTATTTCGGTTTATTTTCAAAATATATGCTTAGGGAAATCCAAAGGAAAATTATAAATATCTACATACCCTCATAATATGTATATCGTCATAGAAAGCAAAGCAAAGAGTGCCATATAATATGCTCTATGTTAGGTCTCTCGCAGTATAATAATATTTTGAACTCGAGAGGAAATCCAGGAAATCCAAAGGAAAATTATAAATATCTACATACCCTCATAATATGTATATCGTCATAGAAAGCAAAGAGTGCCATATAATATGCTCTATGTTAGGTCTCTCGCAGTATAATAATATTTTGAACTCCAGAAATAGAACTCTGGATTTAATATTAGGTCCTTACATATGAAATTGACGTTTAGTATGGGAGGAACATAAAGACGATTTTTTTTTATTATAATATATTTATTTAATCAAAGTATGTACCATTGCTATCTATGCACTTTTGCCATCTCATAGGTATTTCATCGATCCCTTTACTGAAAAAACCATTCGGACGGGAATCAATAAAATCTTTGAAGGCGGTTTGGACTGCCCCATCGGAGTTGAATTTTTTACTTTGCAAGAAGTTATCCAAATTTCGAAAAAAATGGTAATCTGTTGGGGCAAGGTCCGGAGAGTACGGTGGATGTCTTAGACATTCCAATTGAAGCTCCTCTAATTTGGTAGCCGTCTGTTGTGCAGTGTGTGGTCTAGCGTTATCATGAAGCAGCAGTGGCCTAGAGCGATTAACCAGCCTCGGTTGTTTAGCAGCTAGCTTTTCCATCATGGTTTGCAGTTGCTGACAATAGACATCTGCCGTAATCGTCTGGCCAGATTTAAGAAAGCTGTAGTGAACGACACCAGCACTAGTCCACCAAACGCTCACAAGTAACTTTTTTTGGAGTCAATTTTCGCTTGGGGCATGGTTTGGCTGGTTCGGCAGGGTTCAGCCATTGCAATGAGCGCTTCCGATTATCGTACAGGATCCACTTTTCATCACAGGTAATGATTCGATTTAAAATCCCTTCATTATTGTGCCGGTTGAGTAATGCAACGCAACAGTCAACGCGCGTTTGTTGATTTGCTTCACTCAATTCGTGAGGTACCCACCTTTCAAGCTTTTTCACCTTACCAATTTGCTTCAAGTGGATTAAAACAGTTTTATCACTAACACCGCAGCCTGCAGCTAACTCGGATGTGGTTTGCGATGGATCCGCTTCCACAATAGCCTTCAATTCTTCATTATCAACTTTGGTCTCCGGCCGTCCACGGGGCTTGTTCTGCAGGTCGAAATTTCCAGAACGAAAACGTTGGAACCAAAAACGCACTGTGTTTTCTTTTGCGGCACCGTCGCCATACACATCATTAATCCTTCGAGCCGTTTCTGCAGCACTGGTGCCACGGTGGAACTCGTACTCGTAAATAACGCGATATTTCAAGTTTTTCATTTTGTAAACTGAGTGACGCAAAGAAAAAAATAATTGAGGAAAAAACAAATGAATTTTAATTTTCAAAACACAAATACATGAGTAAATAGCTGTATAAATTTGGATTTGGAATTCCTAACCAAAGAGAAGATATTTGAGATCAAATTTGCCAGTACGGCAAAACGCCAATTTCATATGTAAGGACCTTATATTTTGTAGAAGAGCAGTTGATATTTCTCGGTCATTATCACCTCTTACGAAATAAGATAATTACCATCCCGCACTTGAATTTTGTTACAATCCGATTTCATATCGCCCCCGTCGAACTAGAGTTCCCGGGGAGGGTACGGTTCGTCGGAGGAGTTGGAACTTTGATAAAGGTGACTTCGACAGACTGTACTCTCTTATGGACGTTACCGACTGGGGCGAGATGTATACCATATCGGATGTGAATGAGGCGGTACAATATTTTTATTGTACTGTCGAGGGTGTACTAGATTCCTGCTTCCCACGAAAATCTCAAGCTACCGGCGGAAGGCGATATCCGGAATGGTTTTCTAGGGACATTGTTAGGGATATGCGAACTAAACATTTCTATCATAAAAACTGGAAAGCCTTTGGCCGTCACAGTGATTATGAAATGTTTGGACATTACAGATCTATCGTAAGACGTAGCATTCGATTGGCACACCGAGAGTTCATTTCCAGGATGGAAAACAATATTCTACAAGACCCTAATACGTTCTGGGCCTATATAAAATCCCAAAAAGCGGATGGTGGGAATATTGATTCCATGACTTGGGGCGAAAAAATGGTACGGGGTGCAGATATTGCCGAGGCGTTTGCAGGTCATTTTAAAACAGTCTATAGTAATGAACCTCCGCTTCTCGATATTAATATTTCTAAAACATGTTCTCCGATCGGTGCACAGTCTATTGATGTTCAATATATCAATGAAAAGGATGTGGCCGTCACTATTAAAAATCTAAGTAATACCCATTCTCTTGGGCCAGATCTCATTCCAACATTCTTCTTAAAAGGCTGTGTGGAACTGATAAAAAAACCACTATGTTTTTTGTTTAATCTTTCTGTAAATACAGAGGTCTTCCCGGAAACATGGAAGACGTCAAAAGTTACTCCCATACACAAGAGTGGTTCTAAGTTATCCGTAGAAAATTATAGACCTGTAGCTGTTCTCTCTGCACCAACTAAGGTATTTGAAATCATAATAAGTAAAACCGTCGCTTCCCGAGTAGAGCCGTTTATAATTGATGAAAAACATGGATTCAGGAAAGGCCGCTCGGTTGAGACCAATCTGATGATTTTCACAAATTATGTTACGGAAGCTCTGGACGCGGGACATCAGGTAGACTGTTCATATAATGACTTCGCCAAAGCCTTTGATACAGTCAACCATGATGTCTTATTGAAAAGGTTGTATGAGATTTTTTTCTCGGATGGTATGTTAAAATTTATGGCGAGCTACCTCCAAGATAGGAACCAATACGTCTCCTACGGTCTATTCGCGTCAGAGTGCTTCTATACCTTCTCGGGTGTCCCGCAAGGATCTAACCTGGGTCCATTGCTGTTCTCGATTTTTATCAATAATATAAAAAATGTAATTTTAAACTCGCGCTTTCTGTTATTTGCGGATGACTTAAAGCTTTTCTTAAAGGTGTCAACTTTGGACGATTTTCATCTTCTCCAAACAGATATATCAAATATATGTGAATGGTGAAGACGAAATAAACTTTTGTTTAATGTTTCCAAGTGTTCGGTTACATCCTTCACTAGGGCCTAAAAATCTCTATTTTTTCGCTACAAAATGAACGACCAAAATCTGACAAGAACATCGAATGTTAAAGATCTAGGTGTTAGATTTGTAAGCAACCTGACATTTCACGATCACATAGAGACGATCAGTGGTAATGCTCTGAGAATGTTAGGATTTGTTCTGCGTACTGCCAGGGTTTTCGAGAATACCCGCGTACTGAGAACTCTTTACAACTCCTTGGTGCGGAGTAGACTCGAGAGTGGCTCGATGATCTGGGGGCCACATGAGAGCAAGTACTCTCTTATGGTGGAGAAAGTCCAAAATAAGTTTCTGAGATATCTCTACATGAGAGAGTACGGGCATTATCCTTGGCTTTACCCAACCGAGTTTCTCCAGGGTATGCTTGGCTACAATAGTTTAGAGACTAGAAGGAATGTGTATTTGATTACACATTTTTATCGATTGTTGCGCGGTATGATCGACAATACTGAAATTATGCAGAGCATTGGTTTGTATGTTCCTGATAATTACCTTAGACATCGTCAGCATAGATTGTTTCACATTCCAATATACAGGACCAACCTGCCGATGGTTATGCCTGTTGGAAAAGCTACAGCTATGCTGAACAAAATCGCTTTGGATATTGATATATTCCATGTGTCTGAGGGGGTTTTCCGAAGCAGGATTCTCCTACACCTCTGACCAGATTGTACAGGTCACTTTTAATTGGTTAATAATAAATTGTTATTTTAATATACAATATGTATATGTGTGTGTATATATATGTATATGTATATGTGTATGTATGTATATGTATGTGTATAAATTCATAATATGTATGCATTAAACATAAAGTTTGTATTGTACATATTATGTAATAAATAAAAATTGAAAATTGAAATTGAAAATTGAAAATAATGATATGCGTATCTTTCACTTTTTTTAATATTACACACACACTTAGGCCCGGTTGCGCCATCTGAAGTAAATTTTACTCGTATAATTAAGTATAATTAACCCGAGTAACTTTTACTCCACTTCAAAATATATTTTGTTTTGTAGTCACTACGTATACAGGTGTCCCGTATCTAGTAGAAAAATCTTCGGGGAGCCTTTCTGATTGAATTTTGAATTGAAAATATTCTTTACACTTTGGGTAAAATGTCGACAGTTACGGAGATAAGTGACATCAAGGTTTGCATTTTTTTTCAATATTTCTGTCCTATTCTCTGTTTTCCTTTCTCTGCAGTAACTAAAATGGAATATTTAAAATTCATTCGCATCAATTCAAGTCAAATAAAATAACAAAAACCTCACAAAAAAATATAATTTTCAAATTTCTGCCAGGTTTTAATAATTTATTTGACTTATATTAAAGCGAATGAATGTTAAATAGGTATTCTATATATGTTACTGTAGTAATTGCCTAACGTTTTACAGAAATATAAGTCGGAAATATTTATTAAACTTTGATGTTGCTTATCTCTGTAATTGTCGACATTTCACTCAAAGTGTCAAGAATATTTCCTATTCAAATTTGAAATTTGTCATAATTAATACGTTAAAAATATTTTTATATGAGGTATATTCTAAAAATATAGTTACTGGGTTTTTATCGCAAGAGGAATGATTAATTACTTAAAATAAATTATAGAAACCCCACAGAAATGAAGGTATTTATATATGAGAAACGTGTATGGAAGTCTCTTATACGATGGCCCAGGACTTACTATCTGTATGAGCTGACTTAAGTGATCACTCGTCATTAAAAGGAAGAAAGAAGTTAAAAAAATCAAAACACTGATTTCCAGGCGTATTCTAGTAGATATGTTAAATAATTCCGAAGAATATCATATATACATTAAAAAGAGTATTGCTAATACTCTTTTAATAATTTAAAATATACAGGTATCATTACCAGCTGCGAAATATATGTATACTAACTAAAAGACTACAGATGTCTCTAGCATAGACCATTCAAATACATGGAAGGTTTGTTGAACTCGAACATATATATATATATATATATATATAGAACTGTAAATGGTTAGGGATATTTTATACGAACCGTATTTTTTCCGAGAAACGATTCTCGTATCGTTGAATTCATATTCAACGTCATCAAGAGGACGACCTGTACCCGCGAAGTTGCAGGGCGGACTGATTAATGCTTTCGGGGGCGTAAATTATATGCACTTTGTTGTGGAGTGTTCACTTCTTCTACGATAGAGGTCGCCAGTGTGCAATATGTACCTACTGGTTACGTCGGTGGACTTTTCTGCGACGTCTCTCAAAGGTTGAATCAAAGTCGTAAGAACAGAGCGCCAAATACTTAATAGTTTATAACTGTCATCTCTATTGATGTTTGGGATGTTTGTATATTTCAATGGATTCCCTCACTAATCTGGGTATAAGGTGCGGTTCTGTTGATAAGATTTTTGTATTGTCAAATCTGATGAAGTGACAGAGATTTCCTTTTTTTAATTGCTCCAATAGGTTCCTTCAAACGTGTAGCAATATTGTGTTTGGTTTGTCCTATGTAGAACGCACGACAATCGCACGGCACTTTGTATACACCTGGAGACTCGAACCTTGTGTTATATTTTACACTACCCAATTTTTTATATTTAATTTCAGCAACACCCAGTTGATTTTGTCAGTAAGACGTCTGATGTAAGGTAAGTAAGCTTTAATTCTTGGGACATCGTTTATACTATATCGTTTTCGTGATGTCCGTACGTAATTGGTGAACGTTCGTATGGCTGGGCCATCGTATAAGAGACTTCTATATACGTAACTCATATATAAATTGCTACATCTCTGTGAGATTTCTATTAATTGATAATTGATACATGGTTGAATTATCTATTTTTATTTTTAAATAAATATCTAAATAAGATACAAGCTAAATAAGACGCAATAACAAAGATTAAGTCACAATTTATAATGAGAGAGACAAACAATTTTAAAACTTTCTGACCCACCCTTGTACGCAATGCGGATTTGTTAAAAACTTTTTTGCTTTAAGTACTACTAAATACCATTCTTACACAAAACTGTATAATTAGATTTGGAATTAGGATATTCTGGGCGGTCCGGCTTAAAAATACCCCGAACTTTTGGGAGACGAAATTTACAGTAAATAAAACTTCACCAAACAAGATAGTCTTTTACTTTATGTATACAAAGAAATTCTTTTAAAAACGTAAATTAATAATTTATTAACTGTCCATTTGGTAAATTAGCTATAAATTGTGTCATAGTAAGCATGATTTAATTTTTAATAGATTTTTCTCTGGCTTATTATGAATTTTTATCCTTGTCCATGGTTGAGATTTCTCTCGGAGATTCTTCTCGAGTGCGCGTAAAGGACAGTATAGAGTTGAGCGTGAAGCAATTTTTAAATCATTATTGCATGTAATGAGGATAACGCATCCAGTATATACCTTTACCGGCTCTTAGAGATGAAAATGAAATTTTCTATAAAAAAATTATGAATTATATAATAATTTTTCTTGGTTTTCAAAATATGTTAGATGGAGAGATCGTCCGCTGATAATATGGAATTAAGCTGTCGTATGGAAGAAACGAACGATGATCGCAGAATTTTTAATCTATGTATGTACGTGGGCGTGCAGTGAGAACATTGCAAAGCATTAAATTTAGGTATGTAATCAATCACATATTTTGGAAGGAAATCGAAATAAAATAAATATTATTCAAATTTGAATATATAAAGATATTCTGTAACATAAATATTTTATGTGGATGTTTTTTCCACCATTAATGTTTAAGTTAAAGTCATGCTTCAATTAAAGTCACTGCACGTGCCTGTTAAATAGTAAATTACAAAGAAGAAAGAGAAAAACTGACGGAAATATTGTATGGCCGAGATGAGAGGAATGAACATGATTTTTAGGAAATATTTAGGCTACACGACTTTAAAAATGGATGCTAAAAATACGATTTATAGCAGATTTAATGTTTATATTGCCAATAAAACTGATAAATTTAGTAACATTCTTATTAGTATTCTCTACAATTGGGAAAATATAATGGATTGAGAGGTCAATACTAAATATTTGAATCATTATTTATGAATGAGAATGTTTATTCAAAGTTCAGAGGTATAATCCGAATATTTGAGAATACAAATATTTACTTATAACAGTTATGTAAATTATCATTCTAAATACTTTTTTACTGCAAATATATGTTAATTTAATTTTTTTACACTTCAGACGTGTCTCTATCAACTTGTCGAATCAATTTTAAAAACATGCAATCTCGAGAAAATCATACAGATGTAACTCACCGAGTATTCAACCTAGAATGTAATAAGAAGCCAGAATCATATGCACTTAATTTATATAATAAGTGAGTTAAAGAAAACATCACTGTTTGATATACGAGTACATATATCTTATAGTGTACGTTTAGTTTACAAGTAGTGTATTTTATAACCATTTTCATGTAAACTATACAGGGTGTACCAGAGCTAGCAGGAGAAACTTTGCTGGTAGATTTCTGCCTGCGTTATGAGTCTAAAATGTTCAAGCAACCATGACCTAATATCAATAGTTGTGGAGATATGCAATATCCAAATTTGCATGTTTGAATTTTTTTTAATATTTCTTATACAAAACATTGAAGTATTATTACGGTAACTTATATCGTCTTCGAAAAATTCATTCGTTCCAATAAAAGTTAAATAAAATAATAAAAATCCTGAAAAATTTCCAAATGGAATTGGAAGATTTTTATCATTTTTATCAAAGGGAATGAATTTTTCATATTAGATATGAGTTACTGTAATGATGGTCCAACTTTTTGCATAAAATAAGCCAGAAATATTGAAACTTTGATGTTGCATATCTCCTTAACTATTGAACAAGGTTGCTTGAACATTTTAGACTCATAAAATAGGCATAAATCTACCGGCAAAGTTTCTACTGCTAGCTCTGGTACAACCTGTATTCATATAGTTTATAAGAAAATGGATATAAAATATTATTAAGGAAAATCCTAATTATTTTACTATACTTTTAGAATCTAATGAGTTTTCGTCAGGATGGATATTATAACTATTTATTTTTTTATTAATATATTTCCCGGCAGCCAAATATTTTTTGTGTCAAATATTCTAATTGATCAAATAAATTAGATTATAATTAGAATTACAAACATCATACCAAGGTATGTGGATATTTTATAGTATAAAAACTTTATAAAAATAGATATCCTTTGATGAAAAGAAAAATACTGCGACATAAAAGAAAATAAAATTGTAAAATTTACAGGCGAGCATTTAAAATCTTCGAATCGTCCGTTCGCCGAGATAATGAGGTTTCATTCCAATTCTGCCCCTAAAATAACATGCCTGCAGAAAAAACACTACTAAATGTGTGACAAACTCCTCCATTTTCCGTTAAAGCCTATTAGAAACTGAAAATATTATAAATTTCCTCGCTTTTCTCGCGAAAACGCTTCTCCACGTGCTAGCGCTATCGGCTTTTATAAATAAAACGATCGAGACTTTCACATAATAGAAGTGAACGAGACTAAACGTGAATTTCAATTTTCGTAATTTTTAAAAATTGCATTTTGCTTTTCCATGTTAGTGGACTGCTATTGAAATTTCACGGAACACGACATGTAAAGTGTTAAAAAATAAAATTCTCACGTGTTTTGAAGTGTATTGTCATCCAAGTTATGAATTCTCGACAAAATATTGCACAGGGTGGGGCAGAGCAGCGTGCAAAAAAGGAATGCAGATATATATTTAATTCTTAGCGAAATAAACCGAAGCGAATAATACATACGGAAACTGGATGGAATGTTCTAGTGAATATATGAATAAAGTGTTAAAGCGATGACAAAATATCTATTTACGAGTGATAAATTACGAAACAGTTTAATTTAAAGAATAGCGTTAAATTTAATAGTGTTAAGTGACTTTGTACATCAAATAATTAGTTTATCAGTACCTAATTAAGAAATCCGTTATTAAATTCCAGCGTTTTCATTAATTACTCCCGCAGCCACGACACGTGACAATAATGTATTATTAAGATTTTTTAAATATGGCTAAATATATATAAAAAATACTGCTTTACGTGTTGAAAAATTTAGAAAATGAAAATAGCTTTTAAATGTTAAACTGTTCAGACTCTTTTTATTTCGAAATATTTTATATATCCGAGCCGAGGATTTTATTATATTTCTACATTTAATTAATCGTCTTTCAGGCGTCCAAAAGATTCACGCCGATACTCAATCGAAGAATGTCCCGTAAATTTCACGTGTAAACAGTATGAAACATTGCCTTAAAATAACATCTCATTTCTCCTCCCCGAGGTAATCCACGCGATGATTTCTCGGAATTTAGTACTTGAAAAATTCTTTATCGGTTGCGAACAATGGAGCAATATGATGGCTGCGTGGATTGCAGACAAACAAATCTTCCCACGAAAAAAGCCCCCAAACGCGCGTTTATATAATCCGAATACATTAAGAATTTGTGTTTGTGTTGCTTTCAGTCGATATCACCTGTTCCCGGTAGATTAAATACAATACAATGATTTATAAATACTGTTTTATATACACATTTCTATGTGCATTATTTGATCGAATAGTCGTTAATTTAACTAGTTGGGTCGTGATTTTGTAACGATATCTACCGCCACCTATAGATAACCAAACAAAGCGTACTATACCTACACAATGCGCTGGCTGCATGGGCCATCAACTTCCAATAGCTAGCTTCGCCTTTACTTTTTCATTGGTCTTTGTCCCGCTATTTGCTTCCATCTTAGAGATGGGTGATTAGATAGCACCGCGTCATTTCAACCATGTATTTATCGTAGTTTTTTTAAATTATTTTATTTATTTATCTATTGACGCCCTACAGGGCTTTTACAACAGATAGGTCAAGTGTACATTAACAGAATATACAGTTTAAAGAAAAATAATGATAGCATTTTAACAGGTTATACAATAAGCAGGCAATAAGGCGTGCAAAATGGATGGGATATATTTTACGCCATGAAAATCTGCTCAAAACTATACTGGAGGGAATGGTAGAGGGAAAGATTGCCGGAGGGCGCCCTCGCCATGCCAATCTTGGCACACTTGCTCAAGATATGAATTGTGCCTCCTACACAGAGCTGAAGAGGATCGCCGGAGACCGAGCAGAATGGAGAAGGAGATGTGCTTTACTGAAAACCAATCCCACGGATTGAAACCCAGGAAGGGATAGTATAACTGTTATTTGTGATTTGTATTGATTGTATCCATGATTGGTAACTGATTTTTCGTATTTCGTCGGACATTCATGTGTTATATCATCGATACAAACAGATACAAATCTCAAATAACTGTACCATGAATAATCGGCAGAAATAACGGTTTATAAAATATTAATTTATATAAGTAATAAAAATATGCTATATTCTCACCATTTATATATAGAAAATATCAACATTTTTCAGGGCCAATGGTCCCTTCGTCAGGATATAATGTACACTACTAACAAATTAAAAATCGAAATATAGACAGTAAACATATAAAAAATAATATATGGAAAATGATGAAATTATTAAGGACTAACATGAAAACAAATTTTAAAAGATAACTATTTGTAAGAACGACCTTCTTATTTATAATATTTTTATTTTTTGCAACCAACCTCGTAACATGATGAAAATAAATTCATTGTAAATTGCAAGGGCTTCGTTATAAAGTAGTTCTTTGAAATTTATTTCAATTACTAATTTATTTCAAAGATTATCTAACTTTATATAAATCACATTATTTGGAAAAATCAACATGGTGTATTCAATTTACAATATGTTTTATTTTACTTTTGTAATACACACACAATACGAGTTATTAAATTACTACTATAATTTCGAGAGGAGCAGTCCCTCTCATCATCAGGTATAGATGATAACTAGCTTAGTTATTATTATATTACAATAACCAACAGTTATTATTATAAACTCATATTGTGTGTGTGTGTATTAATAATATAAAATAAAACAAATTGTAAATTATAATGTTGCACCAATATCTGACAAATCCTTCAATGGTGTATTCAAGTTTGTTTAAAATTTATAAAGTTTTTTAATATTCATTTATTAATTTTTACAGAATTAAAATTGAGATTTAACAGTAATTCTAAGCTAACGACGAAGATTAGTGAGATGATAATAACTACGTCGACGACGGTGAATATGATTATGATAATGATGATGTTTCCAACGACGATGATGATGACGATGATTGTGATGATGGTGATATGTTGGAAATATGATGGTCATATGGTGATTATGATAATAATATTGATAATGAAGCCGACGTGGACGATGAAAAAGACAGAGTAAGTACATCATCAGAGCTTTTGTAAATGCATCAGTTCGTCATTAAAAATTCTCATGGTAAAAGGCAGTGCTGGTATCCTCGTAAAGAGAACATGGCCATAATCCCCGACGATTGGCACCCTGCCCCAGTACAACTTGGCTGGAACTATCTGGTCTGGCGCTTACGAACTAATTATTTTACGACGTATAAAAACTTTAGGACTATCTAGTTTGCGCATGAGATTAAATATTTTTATGGCTAATTAAAATCTGTGTCAGGGATTTTAGAAAGAGGGATGAAATGCTAAACGTAAAATGATACGATATAAAACCAGTGACAGATTTATATTTTTGTACCACTGTAAATCATAAATATACAATAAAATATCATGTTCATGATAAATATAATGTTGTTTTTTGGTGTGTAACATCTTTCCTCTTGCTTTCCTGCAATCTGTGGCAGTAATTTCGTGAAAAACGACGAAAATGCGTAACAGGAAATAAGACGCCGAACAAGCGCGCGCAATTTCATTTGACCAATGAGCGCGCACGATGGACAAAAATTATCCTTTATAAACAAATCAATGTCCAGAAAGTGCCACCACAGCGAAGACGCACACTTCCGATATTCAACGCTCTGATTTTGTATATATGTTGCGCGTCTGGTGTCAAGCGTGTGGATGTTGTAACTTTCATATAGTTTGGCCACAGTATAATAAATACATACAGTATGTTATCTTGGCAGTGTCCTTGAAATAAATACCTACGGCCGCTTGGTACTTAAACTTGGTTAAAAACGCACCAGGGCTGCTCATTGACTAACTCTTTATGGTTTGGGGTGCCATAAACTGACCTAAATGTATGCGTGGGAGCGTCTCACCCTGCTTGCGTCCGTACGTTACTGCAGCCCTGCGGCGACTGAGCAGTTCGAAGTATACCGAGATTTCGAAGGGCGTCGTTTCGGCTGTTTGTATGAAGATATAATACTGTATGCTTTACTATACTGTGGTTTGGCTTATATCTTCGAAACTATCCAATAAATACTTACTTTTTTTACATTAATATAAACAATAACTACCCTTAATTATTTACATCCTCAAATTTTATTTAATTTGTGTGATTATTTTTAAATATTTCTTCAAACTTTTCATATAATATGTATAGTGGCGCACTACCGCCATCTATGAAAATAAATAAAAACATATAATTGACCAAACACGTTTCTAAATAAAAATGCGTACATATGATATACGGTACCTACCTAGTCCGGCAAAATTCAATAATAAATAAATGCACCTACATTTTCTTTACTTGTATTTACTAATTAATAAATGTATAGGTATCAGCTTTTTTAAATGTTGATCTTAATTTCTGTTGTTTTAAATAACGTTTGAGTCGCTTTCAGATACAAATTAAGGAGTTGCTTCTCCTTTGATCACAATGATCCTTTATCTGGCACTGAAGAGAAGTAGGTACTTTTGTTTGATCGCACTTACTTTTATGAGTCCTAAATTCAAGGTTATTAAAAGCAAAGATGTTTTTAAGCCTTTATTCATTAGGACACATATACCAAACTTCCAAAGGGTGCTATAAGGTGCCTTCCTACAATTAAAAACATTCGAGCGCCATCCGCTAGATTGTGCTTTAACCATAGCTGTATATGTTTAATATCCGATTGGGATCAGGTCAGAGTCGATTTATCTAAGAAGATGCTTCTCTCGATCACACTGTGAGTTGAAAACTTAAAATAATTAATAGTACACACGTTTTCTGTGTCAAATATTTATTGCAAATCTTTACTTATATTAATATCCGATAGGGCACCTAATATCGTCATACAATTAAAATTATTACTGGCGAAATCCCATATTTTATTAGAAGAAAAATATCATGTTATCATGACCAATATTAAAATATATTTTGTCCTAACGAATTTAAGTATGGATAGTTTAAAACATTTAGTAATGAACAAATTAGAAGTGGATGTAATGCTTGGTGTAATGTTGTACATATATAGAATAAAGAAAGGATCGCTGAGATGCTTGGTTACGTGGAACGTATGAGCGAGAATAAGATGGTTAAGAAAATATATTATGCGAGTGTTGAAGACAACAGGGATATGAGGCATCTGCAATAATCAGATAAATCAAATATTGGAAGGTGGCCCTGTTAAAAGCTTCAACAAAAACAACGTATATAATGCATGAGTAGATGTATGAAGCGAAAGTGGTCTGTCAAGATAGAATAATGTATCGTTCCTCTCTGTCTACCCTTTCGGCGAAACGGCGTGATGAAATTAGTCAGTAAGAATGTGTCCAAAAAATGCAGATTTTCGTAAATTGATATTTGTTATTAATTCTTTTGTGTGTTCAACAATATTTAAATCTATAAATAAAAGTTAATAAATAATAAATAAATTTTATGGTTTTTTATATACTTTATTTAATCACCTCCAACATTAAAGTATTTATCATATTTGTTCAGGAGCTTTAAAACCCCGGTGTAGTACCTAGTCGTCAACCATCATTGTAATATGTCACAACAGTAACCAACCATCGACAACGGCCTATATCAATCTAGAGTTTTTTATTATTTTTATATTTATTAGAGACACTAACAGGATAACGGGTACATAATAATCTAATAATTAAACATTATAAATGAAGACTATGCCCATAATCCCAATTACTCCCAACAACATCCAGATTACAAACAAATTCTATTTTATGGATATTTTTAGTGAAACTAATACAGGAAAATGTCTTAACATTGAGTGATATTTTATTTACTTTACACCAATTTGATAGTTCGTCCAGATCTCTTTATAGGAGATGACTATCTTCCAGGCTATGAATGTTGGAATAAATTTTTAAATCATTGGCGTATAATAGACACTTATTTCTTAATATGTTCGGCAAGTCATTTATGAAGATAAGAAAGAACAAGAGACCAAGGTGAGAACCTTGAGGAACTCCTGAAAGAGATATATAGAAAATAAAATATAGAGTTATCTATAATAATTCCAGCGAAATGATTGAGTGAGTTCTTACCTAAGTGGAGAAATAAATAATTGCGATAATTGAACGGAATGTTCTAGCAAATGTTAAATATAGTATTCCCAGCGATAATAAAGTATTCATATACGAGTGATATATTATGGATCGAAAAGATAAGACGAAAAGACAAGACAAGACCAAGACGAATAGGAATGAGCTGGGCTGCTTTTGGCAAACTCAAACATATTTTCGAGAACAGAGAGATCCCAATTTCCCTAAAAAGAAAAGCCTTTGAATCGTGCATACTGCCAGTGACGACCTATGAAGTGGTGACAATGGCTCTTACAAAGTAAAGTGTAGAAAAGCTCAAATGCACACAACGATCCACGGAGATATCCATGTTTGGAATACGCCTTAGAGATAGAATAAGAAATGATAAAATTAGACGCAGAACTAGAGTAGCGGATATCATCGTGTAGCGAAACTAAAACGGCAATGGGCAGGGCATGTTGCAAGGCAGGATACTACAAGATGGACTCCCAGAGTTCTGAAGTGGAACTTTGGGAAAATAAAAGAGGCGTTGGAAGACCTCAAAAGAGATGGGCCGACGACATAACCGCTGTGGGAGGAAAGAAATGGCTACAATTAGCAAATAACAAGGAAGGATGGAAGGGTATGGAAGAGGCCTATATCCAGCAGTGGAGAGATGAAAGCTGAAAAAAATATTGTTGATCACTAATTCATAAATCGCTAATTAATTTCCAGTGTTGTCATTTGATTCCCGCAGCCACTACCCGTGACAATATTTTTTGTGAAAATATGATTTTATCTAATATCTACTTACAAGATTCTCTACCCCAATACAGTTGCCGGCAAACTTCATGAAATTCTTTGGCTAAGTGGGGGAATGCGCAGAAGACGAAATTTGGGTCTCGTTGGTAGAAAGGTAGATGCGCAAACGTCCCCCCACTATGCCGCAGAATTTCAAGATGTTTGCCGGCTACTGTATACTTGTTCATATTAACGCTGTTGATAATGACAAAAATAATAAAATAATTAATTTAATTTGACCAACTTTAAACAATAAAAATATAATTACTATAAAAAATCTATTATATAAATAATTTACTTACATACATTGTCTACATAGACATAAACATGACAACTCGCTTAATAAAATATATGATAATATAAAATAAACGTTACGTACGTTAAAACAACATATTTTCATATCTGTTATTAAGTCAGTGTTTATTGTAATTGTTATTATAAACGGAAGTCAATTCCACGAACCTTAACCATTCAGGGATGGGAGGGGGTGGGATTGACCTTTCACCTTTCGAGGGTTTACTTTGAAAACCACTTGAGACAACACCAAAGGACTAAGCATAATTATCCTTGAATTCATACGCAATGACTTCTGTCTCAGCAACAGAAATTTAATTAGTCATGAGACTGCTTGGAGCAAATGAGAAATGGGAATTTTGAATCCAGGAAACAAGTTTATTCGGAATGAAGAACAGGATTAAGATATGTTGCTAGTAACGCAGTCAAAGAGAAAATTAAAATTTTCAATTTAAATGTAAATAAGGTGTAAATATGATGTTGGTTCTGATGACACATTTTTGAAATAGACAAACAAACAAATTCATTTTTAATATTAGGAGTTTTCATAATTTTACCTATTAAGATCTGAAATTTTGATATGTATTTTTTACAAGAACCTAAATACTATACTAAATATTCTCTCGTATTAGCGTGTGGTTTGTGTTCGGTGAGTATGGAAATAGATGCGATTTATTGGAACAATTTTTAGATCAGATCAATTTACAGTGGTCGCGAACAGGAATGTCACTTGTTTCTTCTACGGCTCTCATAGACAGAATGGTTGTCCCCGTAACAAGAGGGAGCGTGTGATGAACTTAACCTGCCACCCTATTACAAAGAAATAAGAAAGAAAATAATAATTATATCGAATATCTCAAAAGAGATTTAAGCGATAAATTTATCTTAAAACTATTTAAGATAAATTTATCGCTTTCGTGTGAGAGAGTTGCGATTGCGCCACTGGAGAAACGAAATTGGTTCAAAAATAAATAAATAATAATGATTGCGTATTGGAGAGAAGTTGACTGCGCCCCTGGCGGAATGAACATTCATGTGTAGGAACGTCATAGGTCCAATTTGAAAGCATTTTTTGAACCGACTAATCGGCTCTTTTAGACTTTGTAGAGCTGGAGATGTAGAGGCGGAAATGAAAGTTTATAAATAAGCCAACAGAGTGGAAAAACGGGAGAGTGTTTGACAGATTTTCACGTAGGAAGTTACTCTGTAGATGACGCTTGGTTTTTGAAAACATCAGCGGATACAGTAGAAGGCCCTAGCTAAATAATATTAGAAAATAAATTCAAAAATAAAATAATGTGCCTTCGGAATGAGACAGCGGTGAAACCAGGGAAGGAAGGAAGTGAAAAAAAAACAGTGCTTCGGAATTTCGCTCTACACCTACACTGTGAAATTAAGGAAGGAAGGAAAGAAGAAAAAAAACAGTGCTTCGGGATTTCACCTTTCACATACAGTAAGCACCTTTCATGTTATACATTCTGGTGGACTTTTATAATCTTTTCGTTGTTACAAATTATATTTTAGATTCTGTATAGACAAATTAGTTTACAACCTATTATTTCAAATTGTTGAGGTTAAATCTAAAAAAAAACGCGAACCAATATATTTTAGATTCATTATAAATAATGCAGTTAGGATTGAAATAGTTTGACTCGTCTTGCGATGGCATCGTTCAGTTTTGGTGGTCAGCAAGCATCGGAGTATAAAGACCATGGTATACGTCGGAATGGGGGTTTATAAGTAAGGCTTTATTCCGATAAGGGACCATTGCCCGAAATAACTCACTGGCTAGACTTTTGGTCCGAAGTCTGTGTTGTTGACCCCTGGAATTAGTTCGGTGTGATTTTGGATGGGTCAGATATACTGGAATGGACTAGAATTAACGTAGGGAATGCTTTCGGAATCAGGAGTGTACATGGAGTTTGGAGGAAGACAAGAACCAATTCATTTTCAATCCCGTTAGACATAATTCAAATCATTTGAACTGATGAGAGGGAGTGATTGAAGTGAGTTGATTGTTTTGGGTTTGCCCCGCTTCTTGCCAAGGAGACGTTCAATCATGAGGACAAATTCCGTGCATATTACGTGCATATTCTCTATATATAAAGAACTAGTTCTAACTATAGGATTTCAAGAAGTACAGATGGGTCAATGGGTCGACATTACGCCTATACTTGATTGAAGGAAGTAACTTCTAGGTGAGAGCGCTGTGATTGTGAAATAATTCATTCTGACTTATATGAACGGGAGGGAGAGAAAGTGAATCGGGTTATTAATTATGCGCAACCGGTCCAGGATACACCCCTGTATATTGCGATTTTGTTCGGACGTTAGCTTTTGCTTCAGCGATATTTGAAATAAAATCTTCACGTTATCTTCACGAATTATGTTGCTCAGACAACTGGTTTAATTATTGTATAAATATAATCACACGGTCATAGGAAGTTGGTGAAGTAGATTTATTCACTACGCTTTGGATATCTATGAATGTATTAACACATGGTTAATATATTCTGTTCACGTGGAATGTTCCATTGATTAGACATACTTGTCTTCATTCTACGAAGAGGAATTCACATTTTCATTTACAAAGAAATTATCTTTATACTCCACAGAGGATAAATTGCTATAATCAGCTTTAAACTAATAACCAACATTCTTTTAGACGCAATGACCCCTAAAAAGAATTAGATGCCACTCTTAATATCTTCCAACCTAATCTTTAGACGCAAGTGATCCCTAAAGTTTTGGTATACTTTGGATTTACATTTTCTTCGGAATGCTGACGATTTGTCGAGGCAATGAAACATACTGCGTGACTATATCAAGATTTAGCTTCGGATTGTTTATCAAGGTAAAGGAAACGCCAGAGGAATTGTATAGAAGAAAGTTTTCCATGGTCATAAAAGGGGCGGGCCGATGAGGCTCCTTGAGCGCGGAAACCGAGGATATGTCATTACCCACGGACATCAATCTTCCTTTACATAGATTCATTTTTACACTTGTTAAATAAATTCCTAACGAGAAAAGTGAAGTACTGTTAGCGACAGACACCCGACACACACTCGGAAGTAGATCTATTTTCAAATTATTAGACTCTCGTTTTGCAGATAAATACAGTTTCTATCAAGATAATCAATCCAGAGGCAAATCACTGAAACAATCTGATTATGTGTTTTTCTCCAAACTATAATTTGTATATAGGAGCAGCCAACAAAAAGTAAGCAAATTTAAAAAAATGAAATGTTAATGTGCCTTTTCTTTCAGATATTATTCGTTTTTGTCCCTGATGAGGTCCCTTAGACGTATGTGTGGTAAATCCAGGTATGATAGAGTAAAGAATGACGATATTAGGAATGAATGTAAAGCTGATCGTAGCATAATACAGAGAATAAAAATAGGGTCGCTCAGGTGGTTTGGGCATGTTGAGCGAATGAATGAGGAAAGAATGGTAAGAAAGATATATGATGCAAGTGTTGACGGCGCCAGAAAGAGAGGGCGACCACGGAAGACGTGGCATGATCAAATTAACCAGATACTGGAGATGGTCCTGTTAGAAGCCTGAACAACCGTCGAGCTTGCATGCGAAGATGTATGAATGTAGACGAAGCGAAAGTTGTATGTCAGGACAGAAGAGTATGGCGCTCTATCCTCTCTGCCTACCCCCGCGGGAAAACGGCGTGATGGTAAGTAAGTAGTTATTCCAGTAAATGGAAACTCAAAACAAAAAAGTATTGTAGTCAAGTCCGAGTTAGAATTATGAGTAAATTATTATCTTTGTTTTTGTAAATATAGAATCTCCAACATGTTTTCTGAAATATTTGGGTTGCCATGTGCGTCACAATAGGGGGGAGTTATAGACTAAAGACGATATCACGAGCCAATAACGTCGACGTTTCTATAGTAATTGAATGAGAGTATAGTGATTTATTTATGTATAATTTTTTTGATCGATTTGTTTAATATTTTTCTTTTGTCGATCTGCATCCAGTACCTACCTACTTACAACAACAGATCCGTCTGAAAATAAGTATTCCTCGATATAACTGAATGTCTTGAATACACAATTAAAGAGAATTGACGCTTAAATAATAAATATAAAATAAAATATTACACTTTTAATTCTCGATTAATTGTACCATACATTTTGAATGACAGTTACTACTTTATAGGAAAAGATATACAGAAGAAAAAGCGCAAATTATAAAGAAAAAATATGTTATGCAATATTATTCGTGGTAACACCAATTATTCATGCAAACCGCAAAGTATAATTATAAATTAATATAAGAAACCGAAATATAATGATGAATTCATTCTTCGACTTTGCTAATAATATATTTTAGAAAACATAGAAAACATAGAAAACATAGAAAACATAGAAAACATAGAAAACATAGAAAACAAACAAAAAGAAAAATACAAAAAATCATCATAATAATCGCATTATAGTAATAAACCTAATCAATGTACTTTTATCTAACTAAAAAAAATCGTAACAAAATATAATAACCTAACCTAATCTAACCTAAACTAGCGAGTTTTATCTGAAAAAATGCTAACCCAAACTAACCAAACCAAACCTAATAACCCTACCGAACCTAAAATAACCTAGCCTAAACTGGCCAAACCAAAACTAATAACCTAACCTTACCTAACCAACCCAAACCTAATAACCTAAAATAACCTAATCTAAGTAAAATTTCATGGAAATGTTTTTTGAAAATTTTCGGTTCATTTTCCTTTTCCACACAGCTTTATTAAAATTATTGTGTTACACCTGAGTTGATTCGATGGATAACTGAATTAATATGGATTGACTGATTAAAGGTAAGTGGTATACCTAATATATATTTCATCGGTGATTGGAAAACTTTGTTTGACAGTAATTGATTGATCATATACTGGATCAAAGAGTTGGTTTTGTCTTAATCATAATTTATATCCTCGGGAAACGTACACTGAAACTTTCAAGAAAATAAAAGGATGCTGCGAAAACAAAGATATCTATCATAGTTCTTGTGGAGATGGGATTTATGAATGCGAAGCATTGCTGACAAAGGTCGATTAGTTATATATGCCAAGACTCAAGCCAAGTAAAACAAACGATTAATTTACAGCAGATTGGCAGCTGTGGAATTTCTTAGTATACTATTGGACTTAACCCATTTAGACCCGCTTTTTAATTAAAAATAATTATGTTTTTATATATTTCTACTATATTCTATGTCAACTCTTCGATATCCCAATTATAATAATTTCGTTGCCTGTCCTTCCATCCGTCGTAACTTCGTATAACGTCCGTAAATTCTTGATAGTGTATGTATAAATCTTTTTTTTCTTTTCTTTTTTCTTTTTCTTCTCATTCTTTTTTTTAAAATTAAGTAACATATTTCTAGTATTATTTCCCTTTTTTTAAAATAAATAAATAATTATGTCTTAGTAACCGACATGTAAAAAAACGTCATTTTTGATGGGTTACAGCTAGTTTTTATTATTTGCCTGAGTATTTTTCATAATGAATTTAAAATAAAGACTTACACTTATAAACTGATTATGTATGAGTAAAAATATGTAGGTATTATGGCCATTAAGAATTGTTTTTCGCACATTTAAATTAATAGCAACTTTTTGTGATTTTATGAAAGTTTTCTTTATGTTTTAATTTTGTGTCTGATCATTTGTTTGTTTTTCATATACCTACAATTAATTAATAAAAATTTTACAAGCTACAAAAGAAATTTTCCGAAGACTTAAATGACTTAGTTGGAGAGTAGAATTTTTATAATTAACCCTTGTAGTACAATCCTAGATGCCAGTATTTCAGTGAAAAATGTATCAAAACAGAAAGAACAACTTTAGATATTTCCTTTGGAAAAAAACCAACGAGTAAGTAAATAATACAATGTTACGTAATACAAACTTAAGTAGAAACGAAATTAAAGTAGGAATATACTGCATAGTGGTGAGGTAGGCCGATGAATGTAGGGATTGTGAAATCCTGCCATCCATTGTCGGAAAAAAGAGGAAGAGGTCTACCGAATCAAGAGGAAAAGATCTGCACAGAACTAAGAAGGCAGCAAAGGAAGGCAAAGGTCTTTTTATATAAGCTTGCAATTGAGTTAGTGTGGGTACAGTTGACAACACGCGCATTGTTTCGTTGTGTTTAGTTTATGGATACGAGAGGGACGTATTTCAGAGCTTTAATTCGGGTGTGGGTCTCCCGCTGGAAAATTCTCAGGGATTTCCTGCTGAAGTGTGACTGCTTTTTGTGTACTAGTTTTTTTATTTTTTCCATTAGCGATTTCCGTCATATCGAAATTTCTATTGACGTAACTTAATAATGATCATTACCGTGGTTTTATCTGCCGGCAGTGGATCTTCGGACTGGCGAGTCCCTTAATGTTTGTGCTTGTAACTTTATTTTAATTTTTCCCTGAAGGGAGTGAATTACTCTTATAACTGTCTCTGGGTTGCAATTCTGTATTCATTTTAATTAACCTGGCTCTTAAGTTGTATGTTTACATGTTGTGTTTTTATCCTTGTGCTTATTACTATGGACACTATGGACTTTGCATTCATATTTTGTACTGTAGCATTTCTTGTACATATGTAATTTGCGATTCCCAATAATGAATGATAAGTATATTCCAATTGTCATTTGCCCCTGCGCTTTGGAGGCAGAGGTTTTGTGTGGAGGCCTCCCCGTCCCGCTCGCATTCATATGAGTGTCAGCGGAGTGGTGAGTACGGCCACTTTACTATTAAAAAATGCCGAAAATGGGTGCGAAAGTGTAGGGCCGATATTTCTTATAGAACGACCCTGGGTGTGTGGTAGGTCCCCTAGTCTCTGTGCCCACACTATCTCAATTGCAAGTTTATATGAAAAGACCTATACTTAAGCAGGAACGTATGAAAACATGCAGAAAAAGAAGTACCTATAGATGAAATTGTCCTGATCTTTGAATTGATCCAGTAGGTTCGAAGAACTCCTCACCAACACCGAATTTTGAAGGTGTCAATTCTAAAATTCGATTTTTTACAAACAGTTTGATTTTATTAATAAAACTGTAATATGTGTGTCTTAGTGGAACTTTTCTGGTCATCAAAATCCAAAGATGGACCTTTTCCTGACTGGTATGATCAGCTTTGAAGCCAATAAACCAATCTTGCATGCGCTATCACTAATCGTTTATTCGCAGAAAAGATAGTTGAGATCGCGAAATGACTCAGCAGCTTTCCACTCATTTTCGAAGGGTACAGAATAATGTGGCGTATATGTGTGTGGTTTTCCATACGCATTTTAATTTTTTTACCATATTAAAGAATTACGACAAATGTCAGTTAAAAGTCAAATTCAAGGTAAAACGTCGCGAAAGAAACGGCGGATAATACGCAGAAACCTAATTTTTAAATATTCATTTTTAAATATAAAGAGATATTGTAAATTTTCTCTTTTAATTAGTTAAGACTAATTAAAATGTCAAATCTATAAAACCATTCGACAAATGAAAGTACCTACATTATTTGTAATTACAATTGTTACAAGGTTCTAAAATAGTTACGGAGCTGCATTTTTGCCGATACATTGTTGATGGTTTATTATCCCGTGCACATAAAATGCAGCATACAATGTCCATTAAACTAATCTCTGGAAACTCTCTAGAGATAAAAGTATCTGCGTGAAGAGGATGCTTTTGTATGATTAAATAAAATTACTTTTATTAATCTTGACAATTTCCTATAAATCAGATATATATTATAGATGTCTCATAGAGACGAAGCTGTTTTTTATAAGGTAAAGACTTTTTGGGTGTTCACAGGCAATTGCTTAATTTGTTTCTCTTCTGGCAACATCAAGTATCAAATGTCGTTCATGTTTGAGGAGATAATCAAAATCTTGCGCTCATCCACTTCAAGCATATCGCCTCATTTAAAACTTGGTCTCAAATTACTTTTTTATTTCAACGGTTAACACGTTTTAATGTGTTATGTGCGTTAGCCTGATATTAGTCTAGTACCCTTTAGTTACTGAGATGGGACACTAAAAATTTTCTCAGTGTCAAATGTTTCAGATTCCATTGTTGTCTATCTTCAGGGATGACATGTTGATAAAACTCTTATCAGAAAATAGCGAACTAGTCGTCCTGAATTCCAATAAATGATTTGTAAATAAATAAATACTAGCATTTGTTAAGACTAACTGTGTAACTAACTCCGCCGTTATCCATTACGCCGGTTCTCCGCAGGGGTGTACAGAGAGGATAGAACGCCGCATTCTTCTATCTTGGCACACTATTTTTTCTTTGGCTACATTATTTATTATTTAGGTCACAGAGGCGCATGTGTGGAAAATTTTCGGTCGATAGAGTGAGGAATGAACAATTAACAAATTAGATGTGAGTATAATGCTGGCTATAGTGTGGTAAAAATGTAGAATAAAGAAATGATCGGTGAGATGGTTTAGTAATGTGGAACGTATGGGCGAAGAAAGGATGTTTAATTTAATATATGAGGTGAGTGTTGAAGGCAATAGTAAGAGAGGACGTCCGCAAAAGACCTGGCGCGATCGGATTCTACAAATATTGTAGGATGTTAAAAGCTTCGACAACTTAATAAATCTCAATAAAATTTATTATAAATACATATAGAAACTTACTATAGAATAAGACGTCATTACAGATAAAGTATCGACGGTATCATATTTAAATTGCAGTAAAATGTAAAGCGAGTTTGTAATTAGGTTTTTTTTATTCTCCACACTCATGATGTATATAACAATAACTTTGAATAAAACACAACGCTGTTTACTTCACTCAATGACACTTTAATTAAACAAATTAATTAAAATGTTTACGATGCTTACTGCGTCATCTTCAGTAATATACTAACTTAAGACTAGAAGACATTTTATCTATATAAAATTCTTCTCCACGGTTTTTCTGTGTTCATGTTTTCTTTTGGTTTGAAGTATATGTATTTTGGAATTAGTGTATCTTTTTCTTTCTTTTTAATTTTATTTATTATTGTTTTTAAAAAAAAAATTGATCATTTTGGAAAATATAGAAATTCATTTAAATAATGAGAAGGCCTTAAACATACAAACACCACTTATTACATCCCCCCTTCTAACCATACTAGCCCCTCCCAGCAACCACTTTCACTTTCCGCCTACCCCTCCCCCGCTCCCGACAACTCTCGCCCCATGCAGTGGATAAAATGTCTTCTAGTCTTAAGTTAGTATATTACTGAAGATGATGCAGTAAGCATCGAAAAAGGTTTTAATTAATTTGTACAATTAAAGTGTCATTGTGTGAAGTAAACAACGTTGTGTTTTATTCATAGTTATTTACAATGAACTTCCACAAAGTTAATCACGAAAATTTCGAAATACAATAAGGTAGTTAGTAAAAGTGCCAAAGCGATTAGATGCACTTGTAGAAATATGATAGGGTAGTCTATTCACAAGTAGGACATTCACAGTATCATAGACTGAAAGCAAACATTTTAAAACATAAAACGAAACAAAAACTTTTATCTTAACAACGCCACGGGATGCGGAATTCGAAAGCGTGCTAAACGGTCTCAAATGGAGACTTGTGGAATTTTGTATCATGCGGGTTTAAGGGCTCTAGAAGTTGAGGCAGTCTAAACTGCCACAAATCCATTATCACGCTTTTTGGATCCCAGGTGTTAGAGGCGTGGAGCCACCCCGAGGCTCGGATATTAACAGCCTACCAGCTCAACAAAGATATTCTTAATATTCTTCGGCAAAGCCGTACAATTATTTACTTTAGTATTCCGCAGAAGCCTCGTACAGCGGTGGAGCCTTCCCGGTAAACAGTCTTATGAAAATTCCGAGAATAAGTTCATTTTGGTAGTTTTTTTTACTTGGTTTCCTTTTAACTGAAGGTTTAATATTTTAAGCAAATCTTTAAACTAGCTTTAAATGAGAAAACGCCCACGCCCGCAGGTCATAATGCAAATTTGATATTTTGTGTCACGAAATTCGTACTATCGCATCGGCACAACACAAAAGCCACGAGAGTACAATGTTTGTTCTCGAATTTGAGTAATATAAGTCAAAATTTCTTCTGCGTTAAAACTTTTATTTATAAAAATATACAGTTGTGTCGTGTATTCATTGCGATGGAAATCGGCAAATTATTCGTCAAAAGCCAAATATGTACATTACAACATTTAAAAAAAATTGAGAGCCAGATCTGTTTATTGATTTAGTAAACCTTTATTATAATTTTAGCACTCCGTTAAATTACGGGTAAACTCAATAAATCTTGAATTAATACTGAATAAAGATTTTATTCATTAATAAAAAATAATATGTAATTAAGGAATTCATAAATTGAAATCATGACAATGACTGACAAACACTTAATGCGAACAATGTCTAACATATGGAAATAAAAACAATCATTTTATAAGTTCTACCTTTTAAATTTTCTGTGACGCGTTTCGCCTTATGAATGCATTATCAATCTAAATATTTTACATTCAAAAGCTTGTAATTATATTAAAAGTATAAGGAAGATATGATATACAATTTGAAGAATTAATTAAAGTTTCTAAATAAGAATTTTGTTCAAACACTAATGACAAGTAATACATATAAGGATAACGATAGATTTACAACTTGATATAAATGTCATATTCTTGGTAACAAACTAGGTTTATGAACTAATGATAATTTTCAAACGCTGGGATTCCAGACAGCACTATTCTCATGAGACCAGTATTGAAATATCTTGTCAAATATTCAACATTTTGGTATTCAATACCTACTTAAATACGGATTGTTGCATTTAAAACAGACAACATATAATATTTGATAGATTTTTAATAAATATATTTTCTATTCAAACCTTGTTTTTCGGCTATACTATGGGTATTTATTATTTATATTAAATATAATTTGGGGCAATTTTTTTTAAATGATTATTCCAAAAATAAACCAAAAGGTAAAATATTTTCATGAACGTCATAATATGATATCGAACAGCCAGTGAAGCTACTCGTATGGTTTTTAAAATATTAATAATTCATTTGAAAAGTGTTGATTCTGAATCTGATTCTGAAAACAAGAATCAATATTATTGGAAAAAGAATATTGATTCTTGTTTTTTTAAAGTAATTTATTTATAAATAATTAAGAATAATGTATCAAAAATAATTAAAGTAAAAAAAAAACAG
Organism: Agrypnia vestita; assembly: GCA_016648135.1. Lineage (NCBI taxonomy): Eukaryota > Metazoa > Arthropoda > Insecta > Trichoptera > Phryganeidae > Agrypnia > Agrypnia vestita. The sequence continues at coordinate 79,902 of JADDOH010002745.1, forward strand.
AAATTACAACTTAAAATCTTTTTTTTATAACTAAAAACAAAAATATGTTATATTTTTGATAGCGTTAACTTTGTGGGTTGGATATAATTATTAAATATATCCAATTTTATCCAATCCAATATTAATTTTAATTAATTAAGAAGTTTATATTGACCACTTGTAGTAACTTTACCTCTATCGGTTTCGATACCACTGTATCTTTTTCAGGATGGACGCTTACTTATTTTAGTAAGAAAATTAATTTTTGAACGGGGGCGTGGCTACAGTTATGGTGGGGGTAATTGACAAGTAGTAGATACCGAAATGTGGAGTATATAAATAAAAGAGTTATTCATAAAATTCAACTGGTTATTAATTATATTGGCTTAGTGTTCAGGCATTTCTTGTATCGAAACCGGTAGACCTAAAGTTGCTCCAAGTAGTTAATACAAAGTTCTTAATAAATTGAAATTAATTAAAAAAAATTAATCTAATTTTTCTCATTGTAACATTTAGTAAATAGTCTAAATGTCGAATTTCATCCAGTAGCGTCAGGTGGAAAATAATAATAAAAGAGAGTTGATGAATTTATACAGACATCACATTTATTTTGCGTTTCTTTACTTATATTGTTTTCATTTCTTCGTAAAGTATTTTGTTTCATTTTATTGATTTATCTTATGATAATAATAAAAAAAGACAAAAAAGTCTTTCGTATAATGTTTGACCAACGCTTCACAATAATTGTAAGACGAATTTCTTTGCCCCGAAATGTCAAATGAAGATCAAACGTGAAAAGTTTAATTGGGAGCTTTCGTTAAGCGCCAAAATTATAGAACTTTTCTGGCGACTCGTTCCTAATCTCTTGAAAAATTACAGAAAATTACAGAATAACAAACTTCCATTTTCAATGTCTCCCGAGACGGAGACTTTCTCAAAGTTTGTTTGCTTTCCCCGGAAGATTGCTCTCAATATTTTCTGATTTTTGTCAAAGTTATCCCGCCTACCCAACAACTCGAGATTAAAATTAAGTTACATTGTACTAAAGCTTAATAAAAGAAATATTTTCTTTCGCCTAGAGGACTTCTCTTCTGAGAGCATCTGAGTTAGGCCAAGTTATAAGTATCATAGAGCACTGGTAAATATAGAGCGGAAAATATTTGGGATTCGTCTTGGCTATTGAACTTGTGACGTTTCCTCGTTCTGAGGGTGTATTTGGGGTGAAGCTTTTTTTTTTTTTGAAAGAATTTTAAATGGGAAGTTTAAAAGAGAAGGCTTTAAGAAAAGTTTTAAAAGCGATTTTACTTTAAGTTTATTTATTAAAAGTCTAATATATTATTTGAGATCTGCTTTTGCAAGCTCAAGGCTAAGTTTAAAATTTATTTACGTGATTGAATTAAGTTTACGTTTAGTCTAACATATAATTTGGCCAGTAATCGTCTAGTGATAGTAATATAGGACTCCTCGATGTGACGCGGTTACTCAGTACTTTAGTATCGTAGCAGAAGAAATGCCATTGTATTCATACGAGGTGAAACTAACCTAACATTATTAACGCGCAACATGAGCCGGACTCAAAACGACGATCGATTGAACAGACTAACAAAATCGCCTTTCATGGTGGCGCATCCGTCATTTCCTCGCATCCGGTAGCGGCGTCGCGAACATAAATATGTCTACGTAGATTTTTCGCCTAGAACGATGCCGCCTGGTTACCGAGGTCTCATATTAGCACCTGTGGACGGATTACACGGCTGAGTGCGGGGTCACGATTACGATGGAATATTCAGATAGATAAATACCACTTGCGAAATACAGCCTAGGGCGCTCTGAGTATAACTCAGTATCCGCATAATACAACCGACGGTACATAATAGGAACTTAGCGCTAATATTGCGCAACAACACGCAATATCTATTTTTTTTACGTGTTTTTTTTTTAATGCAATAGTATACTGGATCTGCCGGTCGTCCAGATTAGATAAATCACGGTCGATTAATACACGGTTATACTTATTAAACACACACACAATATTCAAAATGCAAATTAACGGCTGGGTTCTCCAGAATACATACATACAATGCTTACAACTGGCGCGATCGGTGGTCTTCGGCCCGATTTATCTGTTCATGGTATATAGTGGAAAGAGTAAACATATATTCATAACAACTAGGCGCAACAGAGGCTCAGGGCAAGCTTTGTCTGACATTATCACAGCCCGAGATTCTAAGGGAATGGAAGATACAATTTTGTAAGTGAAATTTAAGAAGTGTCTAACCACTTCTGTTCAAACGTGGATTCTAGATGCCCCCCCCCCCCTGTAGGGGGGAGGGGGATGCGGCCCCAGAGCATCGCCGCATCCGGTGGTTAACTCCTGTTTAGACATAACCTCCCACACTAAGCTGCAGACCAAGATCAAGCCGAGACTCTATTGCTCCTGCTGGAATCCTCCGAAGTCCTCGCTTCCCGGCGACAAACATATCAGGAAGAAATCCCGCGTCTGATATTAAGGTTTGTATATTGTCCCGCGGGGCAGTCAAATTGACTGGTGTATAATGATGAGGATCCCACGTTGCGGCTACATGAGCCGGATTATTATGATGTTTACTGCTGATTAAAGGGCTGAATGAACTAACTGGGTGACTGGAAAAGACTCTTCCTTGAGCGCGTCAGTCAGAGCCATGTTAGCATCGCCAATTATAGTTGATGTGATTGATCCCACGGTGTAGTCTTATTGACTAGAGATATTAAATGATGGTAAATCAGCATGATTATTACAGTTGATTGTGTAATTCCTGATATGTTTCTCGCTGGCCGGGAAAGGAGAACCCCGAAGGTCTCTGTATACAGCAAGTTAGAAAAGGTGGTGAATGATGAGTATGATGGTGTTAGTAATGCCATCGCGCTCCTGAATGCGGTCCCGATCATAAAAGTTGATTGTTAAACTGCTAACAGATCTCGATCATTAAAGCGGTCCCGAGCATAGTATTGATTGTCGAACTGCTACCTGCATCTTATAATTTCTCGTTCATGAGGAACGTCCTATCTCGTCCTTGAGTACGGAGTTAATACATTCATAAACATTCATAACCAGAGCCCGAGCTCGTCGCACCAAGGGGCCCGAAAAGACGTGAGAGGTTCTTCCCCTTAGATCTTTGAGGGTCGCCGCTCCAGGACCTTCAGACCATCCTGTAATTCTTGGCTTTAAAACCCTGTCTTAACCGGGTAGATACAGTTAAGATGGCCTTACCTAGTCCCAAATCTAAGATGTCTCCCACTCTAATCAGACTCCATAGCCGAGAACGCGCGCTCCGACATTCGACCCTGTCTTATGTATGGTTGCTTATGGCACGCGAGTAAATCTAACTTCATCTTTTTCCACAATCGAAATTCAGCCTCCCAAGATCACGGGGCGTGAAAGACGTACGGCTCCTCGCCTCCCGACCATGAAGAGACGAACTTCCCCATTCGGTTCTCGTTCATTATCCCATTTATAATCCCCGCGTGCCTAACCTTAAGAGTCTAGCGCCGGTAATAAGATCTCATTATGCTACGTTGGAAGTTAATATTGCACAACCGGGCGAAATGCCTATTTTCCGCGAACCTATTCAATTTGTAAAACGCAATAATATGTATTTATATATGTTAGTAAAACGTTTGAAATGCAGAATGCACGTATAATGACCTCGCTTCTATCCTAAAGATAATTAAGAAATAATTCCGACGTCACGTCCCGACAAGTACCAACTTGTTACCGCGTCCGCTACCGTCGAACTCTGAACCCACGTAATGAAATGAATAGTGACCTTGTGACAATGACAAATTATATAGCACGAACATTCCATTTGATACACATAAGAAAATAAAGAATAAATAATATAAAAGGTTCTTATCTTATTTCTGTATTTGGTCTGCTTCTGAGATGGCATCCTGATCCGAAGTAATATAACGGGTCCTCTTCAAAATTGAGCAAATTTCCATCGCCTGTGCAGCCTTCACTTTCCTTCCATCGAGAATGCTGCTCGTTAGTACAAAATTTCCGCGATCCTTGGCTGAAGACCGAGTGTATCTAAATTAATTATTTCTATACAATATATACAATTCGAAACACGTCTTTATAAGAACTTGATAGGAACAAATCGTGTTTAAAACGATTGCCCAATGATACGCAATACAAACATGTACCTTGTCCAATAATCTCACATCCGTGTTTTAATAAAATAAATATAAAATCCAGATTCATTTTTAAAATATATTATTTGTAGGAAACTTCTCGCACGATCTGAATTTATATCACACTGACAATCGTGATATCAAAACCACATAAATACTCCGACCTCAATTATTCCCAAAATAATACAAATCATATAGAAATCCGTGTATTCAATCGCCAGTATAGATAACATAGCATTCTTTTGCATAAAGATACACCCGCCCTGAAGAATCTCTCGTACATTCCGAACCTCGCGACATTAAATATACATAATTATTCTGAATTTCAAATCCCACAAACAAACACCCTTCGTCAGTAAAATATTCCATTTTAAAGCCTTTATATCTTTGGTAATATATGAATATCAAATTTAAATGATTTTCCATATGGACAGCGACGAATTAAATATTTCATAAGCGTTATGCAATAATTCACCCGCTGGAATTATCACAGCCGCAATATTACGATTTCTTGTATATTAAATCTGATGCGCGCCTAGTAATAATTATCCCTAGGCCCAAAATACGTAACAAAACAATCCACAACATGTATCAATATTTGTTACGATCCAGAAAGTTCTAAATTGAATACACGAAAAAGGCAATAGAAATAAATAATATTGAAAATGCTTAGCTGTATCTTCGAGTGTTGCTGCCTCTGTGACTCACTGATGGTATTTCGGTCCTCTCTCCACAAGGGCCTCCGGCCGACGTTGATGCTGAAGAAAGAAGGGCTGATCCTCGAATTTGTATGGCTTATGTAGTCAAAATTTCTCGCCATTTTTGACTCCAACCGACGTGTAAAGGTAAAGGTCTATCTCCCAGAACGCTTCTCATTGGCCCGATCCGTTACGCGGACAACCGTTTTTGATTGGCTCGCTTCGTCCAAATAAAATAACATAAAGCCTGCTTTACACGCCCGCGTGCAGAAATAATAAAGGCTAATAAGAAATAATAAAGGCCCGCACCTACTTATCCGGCAAATATTTAATTATAGAGTATTTATGAATTGTGGGGCTTCTCCTTATCATGAGCTTTTAGCAGATAGATATTTTCGTATAATTTTTCAGCAATGTCTATTTGAATAGGCCAATATCGTTACAAACTGTCACCGATGTCAACTCGAGGGAATTCTGAATGTTTTTTTTTCTATTATAATATACCTAGCTTGAAGTGTTAACAATAATTTAAGCAATCTCTCGTACGAAAATTCAAAATCTTGTAAGTTATGGCAACATGGTAGGTGAATTTCAAAACAAATTTCATTATTTTGCGTTTTTTTCGAAACTTCTATTTACAGACTGGTGGATAAAATATCTCAAGCAGTCAGGCCGATATTGTTCAAATTATGCACACTGTCTTTTCTACAAAAATTAGATTTATCAGAAATCATGCAGAAAATCGGATGGTTAATCTATAAAAATTAGTTAAATTTTCAAGATATTTCATTTTTTTAACACAGTCCGAGTAAATTTGATAATAAAATGAAATGCGCCATTTGCCCGTACCAGTTTGAAAGGTCCGCTCCCTCAGTGCAAATTTTCTATGTGTTTATGGGCCGGTTGTTTCAAGTTGTTTCAAGTTCATTTAAAGCATAGATATTTACAAAAACTGATCGTCTGATTGGTGGAGAACGCAAAAATCTTTGCTTTAAACGAACGCTTACTTTCATCCAACTTGAAACAACCGGGCCTAAGACAGATGCCGCGCTCTGTTTCTAATTCGGCCAGATCTAACGATGGACCATAAATGTAGTCGATACGTCAGTCAGAGGTGTTGGAACATATTTACTAATTGTAAAAATATTACAACTAGTAAATCTGCGAAAAATCATTTGAAAAAAATTATTATGTACCTATGTAAATAAATTACTTTAAATTCGACATCACTTTATTAAGTAATTAATTAGGGTTTTTTTTAGATGTGAGTTACACTTATTTTTGGCCTTGCTTGCTATTACAAGGCATATAAGGTACCTCAATAGGAGTTCAGGTATTCTGCTCTAGCTACTACCAGCTTTGTTGCAACGGGAGGGATATGTCCGTGGAACTTGAATCTCCTTCAGATTGCCTATGTGGAGAGGGAACCACGGGAAACCTCTCTCGGAAGGAGTCGGACCTGAGGGGACCTTCCTATACGTTCTTATAACGTTAGGCTTTTGTTTTATTTGTTGTTTATTACTTTTAATGTTCTGACTACATTCTCTAAGAAAGATACCACCTCTCGTGATAAGTCCTTATGACTCATCACGGTTGCAATGTCTTTCCAGTTGACGTTCTTCTGTCTGCACGCCGCCTCCAGCTTGTGTCTTTGTGTGATGAAAATGGGGCAAAACTGGGGGAATTCTAACTGTACTAATCACCTTGTCTTTAATGACTATCTATTAGGGTCATTCTGACCTGTCGATAGTCTTTAAATTAAAAAATTAAATAAAAAAATAAAAAAACATCAACAGGTGGTAAACATCTTATATGGCTTAGGGTTGAATATATAATAAATAGTATATATTAATACCTGATGAAGACTCAACTGTGAGCCGAAACTAGTTGGTAATTACTTAACACGGCAAGAGGCGCTACCGGGTAAAAAATACCACATAGTGAACATTTTAAAAATTATTTTTATGTTGGTGCATCTCACACGCCCGCCGCTTTAAGTAAGTACCTTCCGACAATTATAATACCAAGGCAAATATCGCGCATCCGCAGTTTGCGCAACGGATTGCGGCAATGACGGACGTCTAAAGTGAGTACGGGTAATTTTTACCCAGTAGCGACTCTATGTTATAAATGTTCACGATTGTCATAATGTCGAATACACGAATACAGATGATCTCATTCTCCAAATAGCCCAATAAATGCTGACTAGTGTCCAAAGGCAATCCAAAGACTACAAAAAAAATAATTTAGAAGTAGATTTTACATGAGGTTACATAAAAAAAAAATTTATATAAGCACATTAGTATTTGTGTCTTAAGTCTAGAAATTGTTGTTTTCTATCTTGATCTCAATATCATGTGATGTTCATGGTAAAAGTTCCAAATTGTGTTATTTATTTTGTAATGTCTAATAAAACCAAGATTTTTCCTATAGTATTTCTAAGTTTATAACTTTAATAATAAAACTTTCTTAATAATATTGTATTTTAATTCATAACTAAAAATAATGTATATTTAATACATGTATTGAAGGAATAATAATTGTTATTAACTTTTTTATGTTTTGGTTATGGTAATTTTTACCCGGTTGCGACACTCCGTGTTAGATCAAGGGGTTGGACTCCCACCATATTAATAAAATGGTTTCAAACAAAGTGTTTATTTAAAGATAAGCTGTAACTCGTCAAAAATGACGGTACTTTTACATTTCGGCTCCAAAGGAATAAGTATTTATTTATATAAATAAAGATAAATTGATTAAAAAGTTATTATAAAGAAATTACGGACTATAATGATGAAGAAAATAAGGAAAAAAAAGAAATTACGGACTATAAAGAAAAAGAAAAAAATAAGAAAAAAGTAAAAAAAGAAAGAAAAAAAATACTTGAAAAAAGTTATGGACGTTACACGAAGTTACGACGCTTAGACGGACGGACAGACAACGAAATTATTGTAATTAGGATATTATGTCTCACCATAATGTGTTTGCTTTGTGTGAAAGTTTAAATAAAAGCACTTGTTTTATGCACAATAGTACTGTTTTGGTGGTCTGCTCTGACGAGAATAGAACCCCGATCGAATGGTTACTAGGCGAGCGTTAAAAGCGCTAAACAAGTACGTCAATGAACAAGCACAAAAATATGAACATTTAAAATATTGGTGGAAAAAACATTTGTAGAAAAAACAAATAAAAAGAAAATTTCTCGTGGATTTCTCGCGGAAGATACAGTTTTTACAAACAAAAGTAAGGGTGGAATTTTCTGTAGGTATTTCAATCAAAAATAAAAACGAACTCAAAAAGTGAAATATCTTGAGCGAGCTTTTGAACTGTAAACACCGCAAATCCCTTTCGAATAATCCGTATTTATAATTAAAAGTGATGGTATTCCCTGCTATTTTGTTTGTTTTAATCAAATTTAAAAATAACTCAAAAGGGAAATATCGTGAAACAGCCTTAATGAATCTGTAACAGAATAGGTCCTATTACCAAGGATTAAAGCCTCGGACCAAAGGTTCAAATAATTCAATAGCACCCTCAGATTATTATTAAAGATAAGTTTTATATTTCCTAAGCGCCTTAATAACATAATTACTGGAATTAAAGACAAAAATGTATTTTAATGGTTTGGAAACTCAGTGCTCTTGAAGATTCAAGCTTGCTACTAAGCCTTATTATTTGAATTATTTTGTTTATTCAACAAAATAATTAAATGATGTGTTTTTAATATTTTCATTTCACAAAAATAACAAAATATATTATTATTATAAATTTATACACAGCATAAATTTATAATAATACAAATTTTTGAAGAATCTCTGAGATCGTTTTAAATACAACAAAAATTATAATCTCATTTTATGGTGTTATAGCATGTTGTAAGATAATATATTTAAAAAAATTAGAATATTTAAAACGAATGACTGCAAAAGTTCCAGGTTCGTTGCCTGGTGTTAAATAAATATTTTTATATAATAATATTTTTTCAATATATCTTTCTGATTGATTAATTTAATTTGTTCTTAATTATTGTCAGCATTTGTTAAGCTACACATTTTTTAACGTCATCATTTGCCTTTAACATAACAATAAAATTGTATTATATCTGGATGGACGTCTGTCTGAGTGCATGAAAGGTACAGGAGATAGAGAGAGAAGAGGGATAAGAGGGGGCGCCGTGCCGGGAGCGAGTCATTACGAAAGCATGGACTTGGAGAGCTCATCGGAACTGCTATTAGTATAACTTGTCGCGATATATTGTTGTAATTTGTACGTAATATATAAACCAAAACAAAACATTTTGGAGTTTTACTGTGGATCCCGGATTTCCTGACAACAGATCCTTCCTAGCAAAAAGGAAGGATATCACAAAAATAAAATATTTGTTATATTTTCTTACTCAAATAAAAAATTACTAATAATAATCCACTAAAAGCTTTTACATGACAGTATATTTTTTTAACAAAACGCTACAATTTTCCACCTCCATCATACTTAGTCTTTTGCTGCCCATTTCCAATTATTCACTGGAAACAGATTATTACCATCCCTATTTACATTGTCTCCCTAACGGAACCTGACCTCTCTTGAGAAAAGTCAATAGAAGATACATATTTGGTCACCCAAAGGAATCATAAAATTTAAAAAAAAAATGATGAATCTGTCGTTTGCAAGATGAAAAAATAATTTAAGCGAGTGTGATTCATTTTTTAAGAAACTCCCACCAATATTACTTCTTCAAATAATAGAACAAAAATATGGTGAAAATGGTCTTTCAATATTTTTCTCTTACGAAGGTCTTTTTTTTTGAAGGGTGTGTTAGAACGGATAAAACTTTTCCCTCGAAACATTCATCAGGGAGGTAGAAAATTAGTCCGTAGTGGGGTATGGTTCATTACATATTGATACGACCTGTTCCGACGAATATCCAAGAATAGAAGCCAAGATTGACCTGTGTACACGAGAGAAAAGAAAATTAACAGATAAAACCTCCATATATAATGGTAGTCTGTTTCGGATTAGTATTTTGGCGAGGAGGTGTCTTTTAAAGCCGAAAGTCCAATATTACAATAATAATTATAAAACAAGGTAAGTATTTTGAATGAGGACTTATACATATTTAAAAATGACAAATAGTTAGTTTGTCTGTTTTTAATTATACAGGGTGTCCCGTATCTCGACGTCAAGCCGAAATCGGGTGATAGGAGCCAAGTCATAATAGTTATCAGAAAAATATTTAAAAAATCCAAGTCATGCGTTTTAAAAATTATAAGCATTTAAAAAAAAAACAAAAAAATCTACACCCTATGACGGTCTTTTCACTCCTGTTGCTACAAATCTTTATTTTTCTTCATTTTTTTGTTATTATGTAATCCTGAATAATGCATCTGTAAACTTTTGCCCAAAATTCAAAGCCATTTGCTCCAGCTTGGAAAAAAATATCGCTTTTTGACCAAATCAAGTATTAAAATCAATTCTTTGCCCAGTTTTAACTGACTGTTTATTTTATTTTTTTATTTTTTAAAATATTTTTCTGATAACTATTATGACTTGGCCTATCACCCAATTTCGGCTTGACGTTGAGATACGGGACACTGTATATATGTTTTTTGAAATTAAAATAAATGAAGTTTACGTATATATGAATGGGAGTTAATTAATCCTGGTTTTTCCAACACAATACAGTTTTGTTTTTAAAATTTGTAAAAATAAGAGAAGTTATTAACAAAAAATAAACTGTGTGTTGTTCATTTTTACTTTAGGATCTGAAGTTTTGTCCATTAAATCCTAAGATCTATCTATTTATCTATTTAATCCTAATCCTAAAATAGAAAATATACTGTTATAATTCACAATATCGATAGAAACAAATAAATTTAAACCGGCTCTTTTTGGAAAAATAAAAATTAGGCTCCCCTATTTTCACATGTTCAATTTATCAAACAATAAGGCCTCGCTCATTTCCTTTTGGACAGCTTTTGTTTGCGAAATAATTACGCAATATAAGGTACCATGCGGTTAATATATACACACGCACTATGTTCGAGCAGCTAATCTGCCTTAGCTTAAAATTTACAAATTAGTTAACCCTGCTGATAATTTATTTTGACAGGGTAAGAACATTAAAATCAAATAATTGAAGGCGGTATTAACATATGTGTGTATAAGTGTATATATTATACAGAGTTAGACCGAATATTTATGTCAAAGATCTGATTATTTTTAATGATTAATGTACTTAAATATTAATCAAGTTTTGGGTTGATTTTCTACCAGTAGATTGTGATTATAAAATAATGATAATATAAGGCTTTGAGTCGGTTCAGACCCTAAACCCATGTAAGGTACAGCGATTCGGATAGGCGGTCATTTATAAAGGATACTGAGAAAGCATTTTTTTTATGTTTATAGCGTTAACTTTGTGGTCGGACATAATTATTAATTTTAATTGAACAACTTTGTATTAACCATTCAATTAGTAACTCTACGTCTACCGATACCACTATATTGGCCAGTGAGGTTACATATACAGTATACACGGCAGAATATCCCAGAAAACTATACCCAGAAAAATTAACATTTATTTTTCATTCATTTAATTATTATTAAAAGAATAATTAATTGAATTACAAAAATTCTTTAATGGAATAGATAGTGATAAAAAAGAGAGGGATGAAACCTATCTGTTGGGAGAATGGCATTAAAAAAGACGATGATGAAGAAGGATGGACTACAGCTACTGCAGATTTGAAGTGAAGCCTAGAATTAGAGCGTGTGGAGACGAATGATTCAGGATACCAAAGCACCAAACCAACATATCTATCAAAATTAAGGTATCCGTGAAGCCTACGTACAAGACCAAAACATGGAAATGCTGGATGTTTTGTTAAAAAATTTGCTCGGATCCGAGCTACTGTCAATAAAACTCATACTCCACCTCTACAACCTTAACCTTATGAAGTTTGGAGCTTCGCGAAGCAATTAAGGATTGTCCAGTATCCAAGTATTCGAAGAAAATAGTCTTCAGAGAATACTTGAACCGATTAGAGATAATCGCTGATTGCGCACGAACTGCATATACAGTTTTTCAATATGCCTATAATATACGTTGCCACGGCTCTGGCGGATTGACCGCCATGCCACCCATACTTGCCGTGCATACACCAGCTAACTCCGTCGGTCACAAGACATCTCAGACACGGTGCGAGCCTCCCAGGGTGAACCAGGCGCTGGTGGCCGCTGGGATGTTTATTTGTGCGTGTGCGTGAAGGGGTGAAAGAATGTGCGTATGATGCGTAAGTATGTATGTCTGACCACTTCGGGAGGATACAAAATAAAGACGGCGCGTTTCAGGAAGGCTTACATTTAATAAATTAAATTTAAATATAAATTAGAACGCTGAGATTTCTCAGACACTTTGATTAACATAAATACACTAACTTAATAAGAAAACAATAAAATACTACTGAGATTTCTCAGACACTTTGACTAAAATAAAACAATTTTCGTAAGAAGACAATAAAATACGATATCGTGCGCAGCGAACGCCGATTTTTCTTTGACAATTATACCAAATAAAATAGAATTTTAATGAGCCGAGTCTCTCGCACACAACCTCCATTGACAGACGACAATAATATTAAGTCCGTGATCACTGAATTTATCACACCAGACGGAATCGAGGAGAGTTCCAGGAATGTAGCACACAGAGTTTGGTTGGCCCGAGATCACCGATGCATCACGCACAGGGCCCCCCTGAAGTGGAAAAGCCGGTGGGCCACTCAAAGAGGTATCGGCTAGAGAGATAGATGGATCGATATATACTTTGAGGGCCGCGATGGGTTGTCACCCACCATCAGTATCCTCCAGCATAACTGACCACATTACTCTGGCGGGCGCCCCCTGAAGAACCCCGGCCTCCGCCATATCATCCGTAATTCATTTAACGTAACGAGACGCTACGACCGAGCATGTCGGGAGAGCGTTACGGGCCCTGAAATAAGTCTAATTAGAAAAAAGGAACACAAAAATAACCACCGACGATTATCGCTGTATCGCATTAAAGTAAAACTTGAATACAATCTCACCAAAGGTCGCAAAAATACGCGCATCTGATGGGCCCGTTACGAGGCGGCTATAGCCAGCTGTCACCACAAATAACGTTATTTTAATGTCGCTCGGCGAGAACACCATTGGCAAGTCTGTCGCAGCCAACCGCGCGATACTGAAGGAGGCCATTTTTATTTGCACTAATTTTTGGTCACATCTCAACGTATATAGATTACGTTTAATATACAATAAAAAAAAATCTTAAAATGTCACTTTGTACACCTTTCCTGTATTATTTAACTATTAATTTTATCTTTTAAATAATTAATCGCTTAAATCTCTTTTGAATAACGGTCAACAGAGATGATAAATTTTTATCTAACGTTCAACAATTCTACCCATGATTGACTACCAAATCTATCAAATTTTTAGAAATTGTATATATGTTTAACTTGCACACCTTGTTTCATATTTGAGTTGTACTTTTATTCCGCCAACTGTCGAAATTTGTGATTCTCGTAAACCAGAATAGATATCGACTTTGATAATGAGATATATATATTTTTTATTAGCGATTTTAAAGCAATATTATTTTTATATATATGTATTTATTTATTTATTTTATTTGTTTACGCCCGTTATAGGCTTTTACATAAAGAATATAACATTAAATTCAAAAAGCACATACAAAAACAATATCAGTTTTAAGCAGCAAAATATAAAAAGTATCAGGTATAGCACCAAAACATGTGTATAAAAATTTAAAACATAAAGTACAGCGCAGGAATGTGTATAAAAAATATATGCAGTAACGAAGCAATATTGTCTCTTTAAGTGTAAACCTTGCTTTCTCCAGACTGTCGTTGAAAACGTCAACCATACAACCAAATTAATTACCAGCCTCCAGTATTCTGCTAATAGCAGAATTTGACTGATAATTAATTAATATTGGAATTGTGGCAATAAAATGTGACAATTTATCGAGTTTTATGTAAGGACGGGTGTGTATGTGACATTCTTCCAAATCATTTACATTACACTATAATATGCTTTAAATAAAATAAAATTAAAAAATTAATTATTTACGCTATGTTTTTGGGGCAGTAGAATAATAGATAAATTATCCTCGATTAATGATGTCCCCCTGCGGATAAAACTTAGTATTGTGTTCTTGAAAAATGTTAACATACTTAAAAATATTCCGAATGTGTTTTAATTTTAAGACGTTAATAATAGGCTGATCCTTTGAGACGACACTATTTTTGACGTTAGAGTGCTAATCTGATTTTCAAAAAGGTTTTACTAAATCTCTCACCGCCGATTAATCTGTAAGTCGTGTTTGAAAACATTAAAGATCTCCTTTGTCCTGTGAACGTTATAAGTTTACCTTTTGTTTGACTTCAGAGATCCACAATAATTCATTTTCAAACAATGAAATAATGCGAATAAAAATTATATTTCAGGGGAGATTTCGCGATGTAAAGTAAATTTTTGAAAGTATTTTAAAACGTTTTAAAAAATTTGAAGAATTTTTTCGCAATGTTGGTTTAAGGTATTTTTCTGGTAAATTTTAAGTATTTCGTTTAATAATAAATAATATTTTTTTACTTTCTGGATATAAAATCTGTAGACAATTTTTGGTACTTAAGGCTTTTTAGAATATTCCGGTCATGTAATAGAATCAAGATTTTTTTCTTCAGCAGTTTTAAATTAATTAATTAACTAACTTGCTGTTTCGCAACAGAAATAATACGTTTCAATATTACGGTATTTATTTTTCAAATTCTCACTGGAAGAAGCTTCCTCAGGACAGATCTTGTCTTCGAGAGTTCGCTTTCAACCCTTCAGATACCATTATATTATAGTAATAAACGACGACGGGCCGCTTTGTAGATATTTTACGTCCCCTAAATGACAATTGTCTTAATGTGATCATCCAAGGCCATCCAGGGCAGCGATGGTGAACCATGTTCCACAAATATATCAAAATATGGGCACTACTTTAAAAAAGTCTTCGCATGAACCATATACAAAATTTAAATATTGAATGAATGAAAACGCTGAAATTTAATTATCGATTTATGAATTACTGATTAATTAATTTTTTAATGTACATAGTCACTTAACACTATTTAACTTAACGCTATTCTTTAAATGACACTATTTCGTAATTTATCATTTGTAAATAAACACTTTATTATCGCTGGAGTACTTTATTTAACATTCACTAGAACATTCCATTTAGTTCTCGCCTGTATAAATCGCTCCGGTTTATTTCGCTACTTAGGTAAGAACTTCGTTTATTCGCTCGATATATGTCGCTTCGAATGGTCTCCCCGACCGTCGCGACCTGAGGCCGACTTCGCTTTGTTTTCGCTGTCAAACACGACACAACTACTCAAAACTCCCGCACGCGGTCGTATTTATACCCGAGAAATACCGGTATCGAACCTACTAGAATTTTCCAGTGTTTAGAAGTACGTTTCCGTGGCTTCCAGGCCTTTTCTGAGTTTTTCTCAAATGTTTCAGATGCCTCCCGAAGGCTCCCCGTTCTAGATTTTTCGATAGTGTTGTGACAAGTGATAAAATTGCGTGATTGCATTTCATTACAATAATTTTTTCATATCAAATTAACGAGTTTCATTAAAGGTCCGTAACAAATATCACAAAATGTACCGTTATTTTTCCAATATTTACGAAAACATTTTTTCTTATATAATCATCCACCTGTGATATTTATTTGGTACAGTGCTTTTCTGTTTCGTATTCATAAGCATTTTGATTGTAGGGCTAAATCCAAGATGATGGTCCATATAACAGATCCTTCTGAGGGGAAGAATCTTTGATATAATTGAATGTCCTGATTACGAAATTAAAGAGAATTGACGCTCAAATAAGTATTAGATTAAATATTACACTTTAAAGTTTGGTTAATTGTACCGTAAATTTTGAAATTTCATAGGCAATATCCGAGTAAAAATGTTTAAATCATATACATGATACAACATTTACATAATGAGAATTTTATTTATAGACAATATCACGCAAACTATAGACATTATAAATATTATGAATACTGAACGCATGAGTCTTTGTATTTTGTTAATAGGCTTGATTTTTTTGTGGTTTGAATACCTTCGTTTTTAAAAGAGAATATTTAATTTAGCTGAGTCACATAAATTCAAAAATTGTTACATTTTCGGTTAGAAAATCCTGAAAAACCTGTTACTCGTGTTTAATTTGTTAAATTTAAAATGGCATTCAGAAATTTGAATAAATGATTTATGTTTGTTCTTTATGGTTTGCATTTTTTCTTTAGTATATCTTTTTCTATAGTCCTTAAAGTAGTGACTGACATGCAAAATGTATGGTGCAATTTTTGAGACTTAAAATATTTTTTTATTTTATACTTATTTGTTTTTTAATAATTTTTTTATTTAATATTTATTTGAGCGTCAATTAATTTTGTAACCAAGACATTCAATTTTATCGACGACAGTTGTTTTCAGACGGATCTGTTATATGAACCATCATTTTGGATTATGCCGATTAGAGTATATTGAATAAGTCAAAACTACCAACTTTACTTAAGACTGTTTATTTTGTAGTGCTTATATTACTTAAGTTTTTTTAATACTGTATTCTTTGAATTGTTTATTTTATACTGTTTTTTAATACCGTTGATATTACGAACGTTTTTTATATTGATTTATTTTATGTTTTTTTATTGCTTTTGCCCTTGCTTTTTTACTGTTTATGGGTTTTTTTACCTTAAAACGCAGAAAATAAATTAAAGCTAAGGCGGTTTCTATAGAACAGAAATAGATAGATATTTTTTTGATAGATAATCTTGCACTCGAAATGCAATGTTTTGTTATTTGTTTATATGGCGTTTCGGGTATTGCACAAATAACCAGGTTATGCTGGAATAAACAAATTATTATAACTTCTTGAATGAATTAAATAGCAATGGATACTCGGAATTTGCAAACCATTTGCTGGAACATGACCACGCTTTCGACATCAGGTCTTAAAATTTTACAAAATAAAAAAAATAATGGGCAATTAGATACTTTAGAATTTTTAGAAATAAGAAAAAATATTAACCTTAATAAGAATATAATAAATAGTCAATTTCTTCAGTCAATTCTCAAACAACCCCATTCTTAACATTTTATTCACTAACAACCCCCCCCTTTCTATTTACTCCGCCTACTCTCCACCCCACTAGTAAACATATAATGATAATTTAATTTGGTATACGTTGTACCCTCCTGGGGAAGGGAACTTCGTTCCCGAAACTTGTAGAGGTGTTTGTTCATATTGATAAAGAAAATAAATATTTAGTGGTGCATACAAAGTCGTGTTTAATTTAATTATTAAATTTTTTTTTTTTTGATACTTTGCCCACAGGTTCCCCATCTCCGCTTCGGAGTTGGCCCTTTCAAGGTTGTTTTTATTTAATCTGAGCATCTTTCATTACAACAAAGGGCGTGTTAAGTGCTCTCTTCACCGCGGCCGCTTTTCCCGTCGAGAATCCGGAGATGCGGGTGATGGGAAATTGCGCGAAACATCTGCAAATTGTTAAATTATGAAGATTTCCGCTCTACATTAACCGCTAAATTCCGTCAAATTTCTGGTAAATATATTATCACGCTTGTTAACGTCAGAAAATTTAACGACGATTGTTTTTTGGCGGTCAATCACCGCGCGCTTGCGCTGATGAGCGATAAACATGTTTTTATTCAGAGTTATTTCAGCAAAAACATAATTAAGATAATTAATGATAAATTATAGAAGTCTCACAGAGACGAATCTATTTGTATGTGAGAAAAGTGAATGGAAGTCTCTTATACTCGGGACTTACTGTGTGAGCTGACTTATGTGATCAACTTATTACTGTACACAATGCAACGTTCATCAATTCCATAATAAGAACATCCACACATTATTACATTTTTGAAAATTCTATATACGAGTATATCTATGTTCAAATCGAGAACACTTCATATATTGTACTGGTCTCTGCTAGAGATATCTGTTGTTATTTTTTCTCATTAACAAGTTAGTATACATAGATTTTGCAACTGGTAATAAAACCTATATATTTTATTTTTCAGAGTGGATTTTTTTTAGCAATGATGCTAGCAAAAAATGTTATCTCATTATAACATTTTATTTTACTACTCGAGTTTTAAATTCAAATTTAAAAGTTTCAGAATCTCACATTGACAAGTGAAGTGTTACACTTACGTAGAGATAACATTTTTTATGTTTTTCACCCAATTTAATGATCGTCACAAACGTTAACGCCAAATCTTCAATTTTGAGCAGGTGCTGAAATGAAGATCAAAAACTCAGCTGGGGATATGCCAGGAGTGTTTCCGATATTATTTTAGAATTGGGTAATCTCTAATTGGTTTCGATTAGAAAAATTACGCGATCCGTGTCAAAGATCTCTAGGGTTCTAAGAATATAATTTCCTTTTTCAAGAGAAATTTCTTGTATAGAGTGGGGGGCGCCGCTGTCTACGACCAGTGGTGGTGACTGCTGAACAAAGAATCGCTGGCCACAGTGGGGACCGAGGAGACTTTAAAAACGCTGTCAAAACCAGAGCGGTCTTTCCGTCAGCTCATTAGATGTGAAAAATTGCTGGTGTTTTTGATCGAAAGGTCTCCTCTGTTTGGTGCGCTAAATACAGGATGTAACAAACTCAGTCCACAAAATAATCTTGCTGTACACATTTGTCCAATTGCAATGGTTTTTAAATCAGATTCTCCACTTACTATAATTGAATTCTATACCTACGGACATTGTATTATTATTTCAATTTGTGTTTTTCATTATTTCTTTCCATACATTACTGATCCACATTTGTAGAAAGTTGCAGAAAATATACCTAAATTTTCCCCATCTATATAATATAATCGATGTAATGTTTGTATGCAAAATAAATGTATATATTTATAAGGATAAATCAAATGAATCAAGGACAACGGCATAGCCACCTACCATCAAATCGAATGCGAGTGTATAGAATGAACTTAATACATTGATAAGTTGGTGTATAATACGCATAACGTAAAGCTATTAGTGACCGCCATCCTGAGATTAGCTTGAATGCGAGGCTGCGTAACCTCAATGTGGAATCGGTAGTCAAAGCAACAATACGTTGGATATGGTAGTAACAAATTCAAAGGGCACCCTTATACAACATACACTGTATCAATCTATGCCTGGCATTACTTCATATGGGAGTGACATATGACGACACATTCTCTTCACTTACTAAAATGAACAAAGTGCTATTGTTATATTTAATTTATTATTAGTATTTCAAAAAAATTCCTATGGATTTCTTTGACATATGCCACGGTATGCGGCACACGCATTTTTCAATTAAACCTCATAATTAAGTAAAATAATTATTCACGTCGTGAACCAACAATCATATATTAGAATTGTTTCACAAAAATGTTTTCCATTACAGCTAAAAAAGATTTAATGTGAGCATTTTTCAAACATAACAAATATAATAAAACATATTTATCCCGCGACACGGACAAGATACCGTGTACATTTTCATCTGATTTTTTTTCAAATTGATTGTGATTTGAGCATTGACTCTTGGAGTTGATGTTCAGTGTTCAATCAGTAATTTTAACACTAGACTGATACCAAAAAATAAT
Organism: Agrypnia vestita; assembly: GCA_016648135.1. Taxonomy (NCBI): domain Eukaryota; kingdom Metazoa; phylum Arthropoda; class Insecta; order Trichoptera; family Phryganeidae; genus Agrypnia; species Agrypnia vestita. Next base: position 99,487 of record JADDOH010002745.1, read on the forward strand.
TCAATCCATAAATAAACGTCTGATGACTTGCTGGATCGTTTCTTAGTTTCGAAAAAAAAGAAGTACGCGGGAAAAGGTGGAAAGACGCATGTGAAAAAATTATGTGTGATAGAACGAATAATAAACAAACCAATGCATTTGTTTGTAGTATTGTAGGTATATTTATAAAAGGATGGTTATGATGGTTGAGGTATGTGACATATTTGAATGAAAAGGACGATAACGATAATATGAAGAATTCAGAAGGAAAAGCCACTATCCAATTAACGAAAATAAAACGCGTTTGAAAATCAATTTATGGAAGTTTTGCAATAAATAATTGCCCTTAAAATCATTTTGCAACATCTAAGTAGCATTTTATCAATATAAAATCAATTATAAAACGTCTGATCGGCTATAAAATCAGTTCTAAATACGTTTATACGAATTTTATCAATTGGATAGTGGTGGTTCAGCTTCTGAGCTCCTCATATGAGGGTGTTGAAGGCAACATGTTAAGAACGTCTACAAAAGAACTGGCACAATCGGGTAAGCCTTTATTATTAGAATATCGTTCTTCTGAGAATATTCTTTAATAATTGGCAAGCGTGCATGAGAAAATATACGAAAGTAGAACAGAAAAAAGTTGTGTACCATCATCTCTCACCGGAAAAACAGCGTAATTATAAATCAGTTATTAATTTAAAAGAAAGATATGTAAAGCAGGCATAAACAAAGAATACACCTGCAACACTAATTTCTCTTTTTATCAAAAATAATAACGTAATTCATTCTTGGCTGTTTCATTTCGTACTACTCAGACGGGGTGCTTTGTTTTATGATGTTCCCAAGTAAACAGGTTGAGATCAGATGATTCCTCCCCGCTCCTCACCAGTATTCTTCTTATTTTCACAGATTTCATCTCACATAGATCTAATCTAAATTAATCTTATTGTTCTCCTGCGTTTCACATTTTTTTCTAATTATTTTTTTTTTCAGTTTTTTTAATGCTCGCCGTAACGTTTAATTCATTGTTCTCAGTCTCAACTACGAATTTATAAAAGAACAATGCAAAATGTCAGGCCATTCGCCATTGTATTATATTTAAATAAGATATTTAAAAAATGATATGTATTCAAAAGTAAATAATTATTTAGATACAATTTCTTAAAAAATGATGAAAAAAGAACCGGGTTTTGAAATATAATGCATTTTCTATGAAAAAATATAATAATATAAATATTAAATTACCCAAAGTGCAAAACTAATTCAATATTCAAAATTTCTGAAAATATAAATCGGCATTATTCTGTTTTCTATTGCAAAAATTTACTTTCAGAAAATGTTATACACCAGGTAATTTCCTTCTTAATTTAATCAATATAAATATTGTGTACATGTCTTTCAAATGTTGGGTGTAAGCCTCCCCCAAAGATCACCAAATGTCTATATTCTCCTCCCTTCTCAATTATCAGTTGCCCGCCATCTATTACATTTAATTTTGGGTAAATTTGTCCGTCAGGTACCTGACTTGACCATCCCCTACAAAAAATAATATTCTTAACAAAATTAAAATCGAATGAAATGTTGGTTCCAAAGACAGCAAATCGTAAAAATAGACCTAGTAACACCCCAACAATGAACAATATCTGGTTCTTGTTTCTTCATCTCATATGAAAATGAAATGCTGGAACTCCCATTCTTTGGATACATTAAATCAGTTCTTCTATGATTATACATGTTGAAAACGATTTCATGCACAAGAGTTTTCAACTATTAAAGAGAACATATATCAAAGAACATATTCTTATTGTGAAGTTGCAATTTCAGAAATTAAGTTCTGTGAATTTTTCAAAACCAAATATTTTATTGATTAATTAGAAAAGACATACAGAAAAATAAAATTAACGAAAAAATACTTGGCTGCTATCGGGACTCAAACCACGGATCTCCTATCTAACGCACCTTTCCCTATCCGGGACCATTTATCTATACCGTCCCGGTTACAGCCAAATATTTTTTGTCGATTTGTTTTTTCTGTATGTCTTTTCTAATTGATTAATGAAAAAATAGTTTTTCTTAAAGATATGGTTAGACATCAGCTACTTAATAATAAACAAATGTTCTAAAGCTTTGAATATAATACATTCTTGGTTGTCACTTTTGGTTTATTTATTTTATCAGTGGCTAGTATGCCCGAACGTCGATCCAAAGACTCATGTTTATTTACCCTGAACGAAAATAATATACAGTTGGGCAATTTAGGATTATCGCACTGTTTTCAATTAGTAGACATTATTAAGACAAAAGAATAGAATTTCATGTTATAATTAATATGATAATAAATATACATTACAAAACTATATTTTAACACTCGACATGGTAAAATTTCAAAGTAGTCGCTGCTTCCATTCGGACACTCAGATCGATTGGTTTTGCTGAAGACAAAAATTAACGACAATTATTCATTATGGAAATGATCATTAAAGGTAGGTAAGTATATATACTAGCACATATATAGTAAAATTGTTCATTCTAGTCGTTTTTATATTTTTAGCTCTTTGAAATTCATGAAAACTTATTATAGTAATATTTTAAATTTTCAGTCAAAATTTGAGGTAACTTTTAAAACTAGCTTAGTTTTTTTTTATTATATGTAATTTTTTTATACGCTTCAACGAGGCCCAATTGCTGAAATCGTTACATCAAAAAAACACCCAAGCTTTCATATTTTATATTATTTAATATATTTCCTTTACTATATGTATTCCAAATGATTTGCGTTTACTTGCTTTACTAGACATGTTTTGTAGACAGCGAGCGAGCGACAAATGTTATCTTCCGATGAACCTGATGCTCATAGTGAACAACTTTTATTGATTGTATTTGAACCTTATTTCGAAAACACTTAATTCAATTTTGTTTTCAAAGTTCCTGAAGGATAATTATTTTTATACTAAAAATAGAAAATAAAAATTCATCAGAATGATTTGAAATGTTCTTTTTTTATATTTCTATTTATTTGTTAAATAAAATAAATTTTTTATACAAACCGTCATCAGAAGATGCCGCTGGATAAGATTTCAGCGAAACATCGAGGTTTGCTTCTCAGTGAAATATACGGTTCGTATAAAATATCCGTTTAATTTAACACGTAAATATGTCCAACGACCGTAATAATAACCTTAACTCTTTAATACGTCCTTCTTCTTCAAGAATATTTTGAGATACTAGTTATGTTAGAAATCTATGTACATGCAGAAATATTTTTGTCTATATACGACATCAAAATTGATCGTAGTGTGCTGTTACAACAAGGAATTTTACGCATGGTGTTCATTTCATCCTGCCCATTAGTACATCGACGCCTTTCCATTATATGTAATTTAGTAGCATCGACTGGGTTGTATCAGAATAAGACAAATATTAACACTGCGCTAATAGTTTCCATAGTCGTAGTTTATTAGGTATTTGGTTTAGATTTTTTGTTTTCTATAATAATTTTGTTTTCATCTTACAAGGTCATCTCTGCCATACTTTTTAAACATTTTATTAGTTTATTTTATTATCTTAAGGTGTTTGTCCGCATAGCGAACATTAGCGATCATTATTTTATTTACAGCACCTCCAAATATTTACACTGTGGTAGGTAGTTTTTGATGATCTGCAACAAATATTTTTCTAAGCCAAAATGCTTGTTCAGGGATTCTAATTTTTGTAATGTTGTTACCAGTTCAATCATTGTAATAACCACGAGTGAAATGCAATGAAGGAAACGTATATTGGTGATAAGTTATTTCTACGCATTATAAAATTTTCCAGCAATTCTGCCTACGCTCTTATAGATGATAGATTGTTTGAGGTGTTGAATGTATGATGATATAAAAAGGATTAGCCTATACGCGATGTAAAGCTCTCACTCAAGTAACTTACCCTGGTGTGAGTAGGCACACCTGACCAGAAATCTACCTTGGTTATTTTTAATAGTGTAAGCAGGTACTAAGAACACGAAAGGCAGGTAGAATAAAAATGCCTACAACCAATTGTACTAAATTTATTTATAACTACCCACGAACCCGTGACAGATCATGGGACATAATAATTGCAGGATTTTGAAGAAGAAAATTCATAAAGAGCAAACCAATTTTTTAAATTTATTTTGTTTTGTTTAATTATTAAATTTAATTTATTTAATAATAATAATAATAATTTAATAATAATATTTAATAATAATAAAAATAAATAAAAATTAAATTTAAATTTAAATAGAACTCGACAAATTGTCACATTCCATCGCAACAATTGCAATACTAACTATCAATCAAATTCTGTGATACACAGAATATTGGGAACTTGTAATGAATATGGTTGCATGATTGACATTTTCGTCGACAGTCTGGAGAAAGTAAAGTTCACACTTAAAGAGGCAATACTGCTTCGTTACTGACTTCAGCTGTTAATATGTAATGGTGGGTAATATATATTTTTCGTACACATTGCCGCTTTGTACTTTATATTTTTAATTTTTGTACTCATGTTTTGGTGCTATTCCTGGTACTTTTAATAATTTGCTACTTGTAATTTATATTGTTTAATGTATGTTCTTTTTAATTTTATGATATATTTTTTTATGTAAAAGCCTATACGCATTGCTGCTCGTTACCTACTCTACATTTTTAATTTTTATACTCATGATTTGGTGCTATTCCTGAAACTTATAATGTATGTGCTTTTTGAAATTTATTTTATACTCTTTATGTAAAAGCCTAATGGGCGTAAACAAATAAATAAATTGACTTTATTCGCTTAAATCTAATTTCAGATTAACTTACAAACAAATTTCGAATTAACTTAAAAACTAATTTCATCGACTTAAAACCTAAAGTATATTATTGTTGTGATTCCACGGAGGGATGAACGGACGGACGTACATTCGAAATAAGAGAGTTGATAAGTTAAATTACATAAAGTCAAAGAGATGCTGGACAGTGGGTAAGAAAATCTTGACGTCGTTACGTCATTTTATAATTATTATGATTACGTAGCTTTTTATATATAAAGCTATGCTTAAAGCCTAATATATTAATATTTTTAGGATAGTCATGTTTACATTTTAACTCGATGTCAACATCATTACCCCAGCATATTTACGCTGTCTAAAATGATATGGATGCGACGACTGAAATTTTACCTAAAGATCAAAGACCTCAAAATTTTGATTACTTTGCTATAACATGTACATAAGTTAATTTTTTTTAAACATAGCTTATTTAGGGGTCCTCAAATCAAATTTACAGTTACAAATTCACTAAATATTTTACATTTAGCAACTTGTATTTATATGAATAGTATTGAAAAGAGATGCTATATAATATTAAGAATTAATGAAGGTTTTTCGTATTTATGCATTAATTCTTAAAATTATATAGCGTCTCCTTTAATCCTTATCATATAAATACAAGTTGTTGAATGTAAAATATTTAGATTGATTGATGCCCTTATTGATATTGATTGATAAGCGAAACGTGTCTCAATAAATTATAAAGGTAGAACTTAAACAAGTGTTTTTATTTCTATATGTATTATTATGGAGTTCTATAAACTTACCTCTGTTTTTTTTTACCTCGAGTTAAATTTTTGCTTTTATTTCAAAAATAATTTGGAGGGGCGTGCAAACTTTTAATCGCAATACCCACCATACGCTAAGTGAACATTATATCATCCCAGCTATGCCTTGACTTGGCTGCCAAATTGTCGTATAAAAATGTTATACTAATTTTTACTATGAAGTTGAGCTCTACATCTCTGTGAATGGCCTACAATTCAACTGCCATTTTTATGCCATAGTGCATTCACAGATGCTATTATATGCACGTGCATGTATAATTTTTAGCATACAGATTATCATTTCGCTAGTGATGAGGATAGTCCTTGTATAATAGTAAAGTACATTGGAAAAGCGTTTTATGAAAATTGACAATTAAGAAATAATATGTTTGACAATGTTATACATGAATGTGGTGGTTGCGTGAATAGAAAGAAGTCAGAGTTTACGAATGGAATATTCCGGTATTATTTAATATATTTAAGTGTAGAACCAGTAGAACGCATGTAAGAAAGGTGCAAGGTAGCAAGAATAGAAAATCACGTTTCTTACATTTACTGATTTATTGCGAATGTATCTAAATATTATAATACAAAATGTGATTGAAATATAAATGGTTATATGAGTAATTTCATAATATTTTTATATGTACGTTCTGAAAACACAATTACTGGATTCTGTCCGCAGAGAGATAATTATGAACTAAGACAAATTAAAGAAGCATAACAGAGAAGAAACTATTAATATGGGAAACGTGTATGGAAGTCTTTATAGGCCCAGGGCTTATGATCTGCATGAAATGGCTTTAGTAATCACTTAACACAATGAAACGTTCACCAATTCCATTGTAAGAACATCGACACATTATTTACAAGTTTTAATTAGTTATAATTTAGTTAATTTTACAAAGCTAAACGCTTGCTGACGGTCGAATGGTCAAGGAAGGAATAACTTTTGAATGCAGGAGGAATGTACTTGAAACGATAATCATCCTATGTACTTCATCAATCTATGTACCACGTCACAGAATGCTATACAAGTATAATTTTCAATAACTAACCTGACTGGCTATCATCCGTATTCTGAAAATAACAATGTCTGGATCTTTAAGATCTTTATCCCAACACTTAATAGACGATAATGAAAATTAAAAATGTCCAGAGCAGATTTTGTAATTCTACGGCTCAAATACACTGTATTAGAAGATGATATAAGAAAGATTGTTTCTTACAATCGTATTAATTTCTTTTATCCACAGCGTCCAGATGAAATATGGCTAAACTTGTCATGACCACGTTCGGCGTTACCGCGTATTCAAATCTTCCCATCTTGACATTTGATAGATAACAATTTACGTCTTTCTCCCTCCCTCATAGAAACAAACACCGACGTAAAGCTATGTCTCGTTTATTTTTAATTTTTATTATCGTCTATTAAGTGTTGGGATAAAGATCTTACAGATCCAGACATATCTGTCAAAAAATGTCAAGGTGGGAAGATTTGAATACGCGGTAACGCCGAACGCGGTCATTACAAGTTTAGCCATGATATTTCATCTGGACGCTGTGGATGAAGAAATTAATACGATTGTAAGAAACAATCTTTCTTATATCATCTTTTAATACAGTACATTTGAGCCGTAGAATTACAAAATCCGCTCTGGACATTTTTAATTTTTATTATCGTCTATTAAGTGTTGGGATAAAGATCTTAAAGATCCAGACATTGTTATTTTCAGAATCGGGCCGTATAACTGATAGCAGATTGAAATTTACGCACGTGTTATTTCAAGAACGTATTATTTTAAAAACGGGGTGACAACATCCTCAAAGACATCTCTGCCTTGGAGCATCGGAACTGGAGGGAGCTGGCACGAAACCGAGATGAGTGGAGGAAGATTATTGAGGAGGCCAAGACCCACCAAGGATTGTAGTGCCAAGAGTGATGATGATGATGATTATTTCAAACACGATACTATTACGTCTCGATGACGACATGGGCGACTTCGCGGCCACACCGGAAATTAAATTGTCACACCTCGTATATTTGATTTATATTGCTATGAACCATGAACGGACATAAAAAAAAATATATGTAGATATATTTAGGGCGGCATTATAACGTAATATTTTAAAATAAATATTTGAAAGTAGGTACGTACCTACATGTGTTTAAAAGCCTTTTTCTGTATTTGCTTCTACTGAATAAATTGTATAAAGTTCACAGTTAAGCCCTGTCACATGCAACCCCGTGTGCTACTCAACAGGTATCAAGGGGAGTGTTGTCACACATCACTGTCGAGCTTGTCTGATTGAAATTTGAACTGAAATTTTGACTTTGACTTCGTCATAATTCTAAAATGGCGTGATAATAATCAGAATATATATAAATATAAACATAAACATAAACACTGTCAAATGTTATATTAAATCATAAAGCATTTATTTTTGTTTAAAAATGGTTTGATTTTGATGCGTCTACTCAAAAAGGCATTTTCACATTAAAAAGACGACTTTCAAATGGATGTTTAAGAATAATAATAAATTTGTATTTGAACTTTGTACTGTACACATAATATTTGAGTTATTTATTACTACTATAGTTTAGAAAGTTGTTCCTCCACCATTAGGTATAGTAAGTAAATAAATTATTTGAATACAAAATGTTATCAACCTATTCTAGTAAGGCAGGGAACCGCGCAGTGAGGAGGTTTTTTTTGTCATTAACGGAAACAAGTCGAGGATCAGAGAAGTGTTTTAAAATGTGGTATTTATTATTCATAAGTGACTGGTACAATTGCAACTCCACTGAAGTTTCATCCGACAGTGAATGGGCCATGATCGCCAATACCAACGGGAGTTCGATAGATGGCACTTCATATTTCACTAAGTTCTATGCTGCGCAAAAATTTAAATATTTTCTTTAAATATTGTTAATATTGGGTCCTAAATGAGAAATTTTATGAAAAAAAAATATCTGTTCTTTTTATACGCAATTTAAAAAAAATTTAAAAGCAAATAAGAGACTATATTTCTGCCTTGATTATGACTCGAAATTGTTCAAGCAATCATGACCTAATCAATAGTTATGGAGTTATGCAATATCATATTTTGCATTTTTTTTCAATATTTCTGACGTATTTTTTACAAAACGTTGAACTATTATTACATATTATTACATTCGATTACGAAAAATTCATTCGTTTCAATGCAAGTTGAATAAATTGATAAAAACCCTGCAGAAATTCCACTTGGAATGTTTTTCAATGGGAATCGGAAGGCTTTTAGTATTTTATTTGACTTGTATTAAAGTGAATGAATTTTTCATGTAATGATATTCCAACGTTTTACAGAAAATCAGTCAGAAATAATTGCAAACGTAGATGTCGCATATCTCCACAAACTATTTGGTTACGGTTGCTCGAACATTTTCGATTCATAATAAAAGCAGAAATATAGTCCTGCTAGGTTATTAATGTTTTTCAAACAACCTTGTATATATTTAAGTGAGAGACATTTAAAATGAAAAGAATTTTCCAGAGTAAATTCTGAAAAAACTTACAAATATATTTCCGAACAAATGTCGGCGTCAGAGCGGAAAATGTGTCACAAATAAATGTAGTGAATAAATCTACAAAATGTTACATTGTGATGAAATACGCGAGAGGGATGAAAATATGAAAGGGTTAAATATTGGGTGGTGAAACACAAATCCATATTGTTGGATATCCACTTATGTATGCCAAATGGTGGTAGGCTAAAAAACAAGAAAAAACGCTCTGATATTTTATGTAATTTACAGGGACGTGTAGTCAGTACTTTGAAATAAATTGTACTTAACTAAACTTTTTACGAAATAAATAGTAATAAAATATGTATCTCGTCATATTACTATCAAAATATATTTTTCAAAGCTTAATGTATCATAACACTAGATAAATATTTAATATTTTTTTCCGAAAATATATTAATCGACTGCAGGCGCCTGGTGATTTGTAAAAGTGAAATGAATAATTATTAATTAACTTTAACTAAGTCTTATATGGCACCCGATTTATATCGCACTAATTTCGGTGGGCACATTATTAAAAAAAATTTTTGGGTCACAATCCTAGGATTGGACTGCACCAAGCACTCGATCTCTCCACTCCTCCCATTTCTTGGTAAGTGCTACAGCGCACATTTCCGATAACTTGGTCTATTATTTAATATTACAAATCTTATAATACGTGGGTTAGGTTAGATGAAGCGCAGACCAAAGTGACGAAACAAATGTCACGGTCACTATTAAAAAAGATGAGTATGCCCAAACCATATAGAAAGATAAATAAATTGCAGTAAAATATCCAGAGGGTTTATTAAAAGTTTTTGCTCTGCCACCCAGAAGGACAAAACATATTTTGGATTATTTCTAACTTTCGTTGGGTACACTAAAGTTATGGAAAAGATGATTGTGGACCGAAGGAATTGTTATTTTTCTGTCATAAAATGCAACTGATTACATCTATCGTTTTGATTTGTCGATCTTTGAAAATTAAATAACAAATATTCTTCAATGACTCTACTAATCAAATCAAACCTTAGCCTCCTTAACCTTCCACCTCCGTGGTTCTCGGTCTTCTGTTATAAATTTACGATTATATCCCAGCTACATCCCACTTCACATTAACACCCTAGCCGAGCCTGAATAGATCAATAAATATTGTACTGAAAACAAAATAATGGAAACCTCTGGAATCGTCTAGGGTCTCTAGTAATTTCTGGAAAGCTCCACAAGTGCACAGCTCAAAATGAGTAGGCAGTTATTGTAAAATTTCGAATGATCGAAAAAGATATTTACTTACCTATAAATACAGTCAGTAATTCTTGACGTTTAACCGGCGCGATAATGTGACCATCGCGTATATAACAGCGATAGTAAATAAAAGTAAAGGCACAGGTTTGTTGGTCTTATGGTTAGGACTCTCGCCTCGTGATCCAAAGGTCGCGGGTGCGAACCCCACCCCGGACCAGCAAGTTCGACCTATTTTCATAGCACAAGCGTTTAGCTTACTTTGAAAATAGTAAGAATATTGATGTGACACGTATTCCGTATTTGCATCTCTATTTTTTTTAAATACCTACCATGGGCAAGAAGTTTTTTACGTTCGAAAATTGAATAGAATATTCGAGAATGTGATCGATACAATAGAATCATTTGAGGCTAGAGTTAATCACTGTGAATTAAGAAATTGGATAATAATCAGTTAATAATATTAATATTTCTTTCATTTATTCTTAATTCCCTAGAATAATATGTTTTAACATCTGACATAACCTCTTCAAATTTTTATCTGTAGTAGGTTTCCTTGGTGTGATTACATGTAGATGTGTCTACATTCATACACTTTCATTGCGAACGTCGGATTTTTTTTCGTATTCCCTTCGAATGACCAACAATAAAATTCATTAAAGAGTTAAGGTTGTTATTACGGTCGTTAGACATATTTAAATATATAAATAAAATTCATTCTCCAAAACACTAATTTTTCATCACCAAATATTTTTTGTCGCCTGTAAACGATTGTTTAAGTTTTTTAAACTGTATAGTAAAATTAATCTTAATCTCGGCATCAGTCGATCTGAAGTTGGCAACAGTGTAAGAGAAACGAAATTTGCCGTACTTAAATTAATCGCTCCAGTAAACCACGAGTTTATGACAGTTACAATGTGTGCAGTTGTGGGAAGCGCTCTGACACATTCTGCGGTTTCGTTATTACACTTTAATTCACTTTTTACGACGTGGAAGCTCACCAGACGTTTGTTTTATACTTTCTTTTAAGACGGTCTTAAATGGTTGTGTGAAAAGTTGAAATAAGGAAATATTGCATGGAATGAGATAATGAAACACGTGGGTTTTTTAATTACAAATATTGGAAGAAGTGTAAAACTCAAAAACCAGAGGAATTGGCACAGTGTAACACGCCTAAAGAGATGCTGAAAATCTGTTACATGGAATGTTACGAGTTTAACCGGGAAAGATATCGAGTTGGTCGTCGAATCAGAGCGTTACTCGATTGACACTTGCGGGTTGTCATCGACGAAACTAAAAGTTTAGACCGAAACTGAAAAAATAATGAAAACCCGGAAGTAAGAAGGTCAGTGGGTCTTCCCAGATTAAGCTGGAAGAAACAACAAAAAATGTATATGAGAACAGAATGGGTCTAGATTAAGTAAAAGTCTAGATTAGATAAAGTACGTTTATTTATTTATTTATTGAAATTAACGGACATAGTCCAATAAAATATATTACATAACATGAACAACATAAAATACAAGAGAATAAAAATATGAGTATTATAGCAATTTAAAAGAAAAGCAAGGACAAATGAAAAGTAGATACTAACAAGATGGAGACAAGATCTAGACTCTAAACAGAGAATGTTTGAATCTGGACAGACTTACACCAAAGAACCAAGCCCATCATCCATGCGACTTTTCTTAAGAAACGATTTTGCACGGATTCGATGCGACTTATTTGGTTTATATAGACCTTGTCGAGTCTTTGGGCCCCCAACCCTACAAGGGGATGAAGATGATGATTGAAGAAGTGTAGCAGAGGTGATCCATGAAGAATGAATCCATGAACTGATCTGCATTGTACACTTCATTGTACTGAAGAAAATTTTGAAAGACAGAAACATCACCATGTCCACTAAGATGAGGATTGTGAGAACATTAATCTTCCACATTAGAAATGATGTACTGGCGGCGTGCACTACGAATCCCATGGACATCTCATTGAAAAAACAGCTAATTTTACAATAAATAAATATTGAGCACGTTTATGTCTGTTGCATGAACAAAAATGTTTAAGGCGTTAAGCGTCACAAAATTTATAAAACTATGAAGACTTCGGTGGCTGCGTCACATGGAGATAATGACCGAATAGTTCAAAGTCCCTGCTAAACTTAAGATCGGTAGGGCGAAGGAGCTTAGGAAGGCCAAAATTAAAATTGAGCGACAACGTCCTCAAAGACATATCTGCCTTGGAGATTCTGAACTGGAGAGATCTGGTACATGACCCAGATGAGTGGAGGAGAAGCAAAAATTGAAAGTAGAATTTTTATAAGGTTTTTATCATTTTATTTGAGTTGTAGTGAAGCAAATGAATTTTTCATAATCGTTATAAGTTTCCGTCATTTAAAAAAATGCAAATTTGATATGGCATATCTCCATAACTATTGATATTAGATCATGGTAGCCTGAACATTTTCAACTCATAATCAAAGTAGGAATCCACGTGTAAAATTGTTGCTACTAGCTATCAATACCTATAATAATACGAGTTGTAATCCATCAACACTAACCTGGATATATTCTCCGAGCCTCAAACTCAATTATAAAGCAAAATTTTAATATTCCTAGTTGACGGTTCATAAATTCGATTGTCGCGTGTCACGTAGTAGACGCCTTTGACCTTTGCACCATTATGTTCTACCTTAGTATGCTAATTTTATGTCTCATGTATCATGTTAATTTATAATATAACATGTTCATTTTCTACGGTGTTTCTACTCTCTAAACCATAAAAAATTCTCTTAATTGTCAATTATTTTCACACTGTACCTGCCCTGGTATGCACCATAGCTCTGAATAGAGTTAAAAGATAGATAGACCATAGAAAAGGAAAGAAAGAAACATGTACGCATTCGAGACGTGATGTTGGCTGTACACACCGTGGACTGGGAGCAAATCGGACGTCTCCATTTTACAGGTACTCTGTACTGAAGAAGGACTTTCCGAAACGTGCAGGAAAATAAATCCTATTTTTGGTACGTTGTAAGTAGAGATGGATGAGCGGGAGGACAGACTCAAACAAGATGGATGGACCAAATTCAGGAAATGATCAGAGCCTCATTGCACGTTGCGCTTAATAATCGCATAATACATTTTCAATCATTTAAATGCTAAAGTACGCTTTTAAAAGTGTAATTTTCACTACAAATTACACTTTAAAAGCGTACTTTGACCTTTAAATTATTTAAAATTGATTCTGTATTCGGGCCCCAGGAGCGCAAATACTAAAGGAAAGTTCACGTTGTATCAACCACATTGACTGAGAGAGAGAGAGTATTTATCTCTGCTCTTTTACTCTAAAAATAAAATGATAACAAAAGAAAAATGAAATATAAAGAAAAAGAATGAGAAATTTTTTTAAATGTGGGTTAAAAAGCAAAGGCAGCAATATCCAAAAAAATTAATGAAGTCATCGAGGCTACTAATTTATAATGTACTAAATTCGAAATTATACAGGAAATATAAATTTATAGGAAACATGATTTTGGACGGGACAAATACATAAAATGTAAAATTCATTCCTTTTGAAATTAGTAATCCTTGGTAAGTGCATTCAAAACATTTTTTTTTTTTTTGATGTTCCTACCTTTGCTTTTATATCCCAAATATTATGATTGCTTAATTTTTTTCCTGTGCAATTTCATCTCAACACCCCTGCATAAAATATATATTTGTTGAACACATGCACAAGAAAAAGAAGACTACAATACATGCACGGATATATAAAGCCTAGTTTCAGAAATACACCACGATTAATATTATCAAATATGAATGTTTTTAAGAATAACATAGGATATCGGAAACGGACAAAGGGTGAATATGGCTTCTCAAATTTGTTCGCTAAATAGAAAACCAATATCACCCAACGATTCAACGACAATTCAGCCAATCGACAGATATGTCGCGCCAACACGATAACGAATAGCTTTGCAGTCGACAGACTTGTTAGCTTTTTATTAAGGACAAGCAATAAATGGCGTAAAACACGAAGAGGAAAACAATTTTGATAAAGCTAGATACCAAGATGGCAATTTTTAATAATGTTTTTAAAATAAACTACACAAGATACTAATACTAATATTTTGTTAAAATAATTAGGAAATTCTGTCCAATAACTTCTCTTTGTGTGTATTATGTATGATCTTTATGTATTCAATATGGTTGTGTTATTTTAATAAAGTGAAACCGCAGATTACATTTATTTTTTTTTGTTCCATGTACCGATTTAGTTTATATAAAAAACATATTAAAAAAAACACATTATTTTTGTGAATTTTCAATTTCAGAACAAATAAATTTTTATTAATCAATTAGAAAAGATATACAGAAAAATCAAATTATCGAAAAAATAATTAAACAGCTACCGGAATTCGAACTAACGGACCTCTATTCTATCCGGGGATGGCGCGTTATCAATTTCGCCATGGCAGTCTGGTATGTTAACGAAACATTTTCGACCTTATATGTAGTCTCTTTTTAATTGATTAATCAAAAATAAATATTTTTATTTGCTATAATTTTCTACTTTTTAGTCGTAATATCATTCAACGTACAAAATCACTTCGGTAGGAAACTAGCGTCATCTTTTGGTGGGATTATTAACTTATTTCTAATAAAAAAACTTTGATCAATTAATTATATATTGGATAAATTGATTAAGTAAATCTGATAATTCATTAATTTTATAGTCATCGAGAATACGTCTCTGTGTAAAATTTAAGTTCTATTGGACATTAGAATGTGGGTGAAACGTCGATTATACAGATCCGTCCAGACAAACAAGTGAAGCTAATATAAGGGTGGTAAAATGGAGCTGTTTCAATGTAAAATGGGATTCGCAACGTACGCACCAGATTTACAATATATGTATCTATCTAATGAAATAAATTAAACCCAAACTGTGTAGACAAATCAACTGTAAGAATATAAATGAAAATATGTACCAACTTTACCCACCAAAGACAATTTAACCAACTATTGTGATGAATGATAAAAGCGGGTAAAGTTTTACGTGCCCTTCACTTTGAAATAAATAAAATTCATTATTATAATGGTTTCTCGGGTCATGAGGCGCCAAATGGCAGGAGAGATTGTACCAACCAACGTGAGCGTTTCTGGCAAGGTGCCCTACGGATCGATGGCTCGAACGTTACACGTTGTGAAGGTCTTGTAGCTCAACTCTTGGCACGTTCTGCGATGAATTGTACTCGCACAAATATAAAATTTAACGTCTATCTCTTTTCTATTTACTCTTTGAGATCCTGAGCTACTTCCTCTTCCTTTCTCGTGTTATATTGAATACTATCCATA
The DNA here is from genome assembly GCA_016648135.1 of Agrypnia vestita. NCBI lineage: Eukaryota > Metazoa > Arthropoda > Insecta > Trichoptera > Phryganeidae > Agrypnia > Agrypnia vestita. The sequence goes on from JADDOH010002745.1 coordinate 115,219, forward strand.
CCACAATATTATTCTTCTTTCGATGAATCTTGAAACATTTTTCTTGCCTTATTGATAATAATTTCTCGAATTCGCTAAACACATTAAGAGACAGGCCAGATATTTAAAAAAGGTAAAGGCATTGAAATTCTACATTAAAAAAAGAAAAATAAAGCACGAAAATTTAGAAGCACAAGATATCAATAGGTCACACGACACTAAATCTAATATAATTAATAACAAATACCGGTAATAACCGGTACCTCTGCAGAGCCTCTTCTTCTTCTTCTTCTTCAGCCTTCATCTCTCCACTGCTGGATAGAGACAAACATGCACTTCTGCATTCCTGAATGTTCAGTAGGCTAATCAGTACATATTTGTCTCCGACAAGATTAACACGCATGTGATCAATATTAGTGAAAGTTTAACAATACTATGCTTGTGGTGTAAAGTGTTGTGAATATAGTAGTGTAGTGTTGGTCCTGACGAAGAGACGGGTACGTCTCGAAACCGGTAGACCCTGAATCTGGTAGTGGTTTTTACTAAGTTAACTAACATTCTGTTATAATGTCTAACCACAAAGTTAATGCTTTAAATATTAATAATAGTATTCAGATATTTATTTTTCTTCTCGCGTACCTAATTAGCATACACACATTCATTATCCAGCTCGATATAGAAATGAGCCCATTTACATTGCCGACGAATACCACTGGCACGCATTTCTTTGTGAAACCAAATAAAATTGAGCACATTTTCTAAAATCCTGGTTTGAGGATTGAAATTAAAATGGTCTTTGTACATTCATACATTGCTCACTCTTTTGTCCGAGTAGTTAATACGGGGTTTCCATCAGCCCATAAAATAACATTTTAATAATACAACTCAAACTGAAAACCGTGTTGCGTATTGCGTATTCCCACGTAAGAGTTGTATTATCATAGTACTAGTTGTCAAAGAATAATATCATTATCTACCTATCTTTTAATAAAAATTGTAAATCTAAATTGTGTGCATAAAACTGAATGTCGGTTTACTTGTTCCCCGATTTGATTTTTTTAATGTGTTTTTCATATGTCACGCTTTCACTAATATATATACTACTAGCTTACCGCTGCGACTTAGCACGCGTAGATTTTTAGTAAGTTTTAGTCATATTTTATCAATTTGTGTATTAACCTTAATATATAGATATTTCTCGTCGTGGACTTTTTTATAGAACTTTGTATTCTAAAATTTTTCTATATAAAGTATTTAATTAAGTTCATAAAAAACGCATCGCTCGACAATTTATTTGTCGACTTTAGTTGTAAAATAGGTCACCACAATATGCCCTTTTATATTAAAGGGATAATATGTAGCCTATGTCCACCCTGAAAGTCCATTCTGATACTGATTAAAGAATTTTTGAAATCGCATGAGTAGTTTCGGAGATTGCCTCCTACATCCAAACTTACAGACTCAGATTGATTGTCATCTATTCCAAATTTAGAAAAGTTTCACATTAGAACCCTGCTTGACAGCATTCTTCTCCTGATCACCTTATTGTTGTATCTTACTGAAGTAGTTACTATATTAAACGTTATCCAAATTTTCTTCAATAGCACTTTTAATATCCTGTGGAAAATGAAGTCATTGGTGCATACTACTCTCTTGGTTTTCCCCTTCTTACATAATATATTTAGGTAAGGTAGATATAATAATATTCTGTCGCACTTGACTTCATAAAATCATCTCTTTAATTTATTTAAATTGTCATTTAAATATTTATAAACGTGAGAAAATAAAATTCATAAATATTTTTGCTTTAAATTTTTAATTTAAATTTATTTTAAAATGTTTTCAAATTTGACACATCAAATTACCGTTTAACCCTTCTTACACGCAATTGTGACATCGCATATATGCATGTCACGCCTAGGCGTAAGCGAGATAATTCGCAATTTGCAAAGACGTGATTTGATTTTCAAATTTCATATTAAAATTGTACAGCCTTCTAATTACATATTATTTTCAGTTCCATATTCTAGATTTTCAACCATAATATAATATTGCATAACTTCAAGATGTATATCCATGAATGAGGTTTGATCTCCGAGTGTCAGTAAAGATCGATATAGTCGGAATCGGTTAACCCCTTGGAATGCAATTAGTTCTAACCTAACACACGCGCAAAAATATGGGGTGATTCCACCGCCTTACGGTCAGGTCAACCTGATGGCACCGATATCGCAGATTCTCAGACGAAAGCGAGATCGTATAAAAATTCGCTGAGAATCTTAGAGCGGTCCAAAGGCTGAAGCAGGAGTCGAGTAGAGAAGAAGAGAAAGTCGCAAGTAGATCTGGAGGTGAACGCAGGAGCAGAACTGAATTCTGGGTTCCTGCGCCACGTAATTTATTTCATCAAAAAATCAGGGCCCGCACGCCCAGGCGCATTTTCAACGACCAGTCAGAGGTCGGCATTTCGGAAACCGACGACACCGACCTCTGTCTGACGGCGGGATCACTACTCATAATTCGAGTCGCAGCTCTATGAGCAGTGGTCCCGTATTCAAAATATTAATAAACATGTAACTAAACATTCTACTATAGTTATAACATACTATTTTTACACATTTATATTTTATCTTTCTTTTGTTTCAATAACAAATGTCTCTCAGGTTCATCCTTCATGGAGATAATCGGTAAAAAGGGGGCCAGACTCGCCAAGCTGGGTGCAATAATTTCGTATATTTGGTCTCTCTGGCGAGCCTGGCTACACAAATTCAATATTTTTTCTACATAAAATTATGTAAAGCCATATACAAGTGATTGCGAACAAAATCATATTAATTTTTACATTTTATAATTTTTGTATAAAAATGGCGACTTCGGCACGGTACCGATGTCGCAAGAGGGTACTGAATTGTGTTTGATAAAAATGGCGACTTTGGCACGGTACCGATAAAATGGCGACTTCGGCACGGTACTGATGTCGCTAGAGGGTAAAACCGATGCCCCCGGACTGTGGCGATACCGTACTGCAGTCGCCCAATATTACGATTTGGGAAGATTAAAATCTTTTCCAAGAATCAAATCATGCCGCCGCGATTTCTTCTTACATCGCTTACAACATACACAAAAACCTTTTTTCACAACAAAATTAATCCGATAACGACCTCCCAGTGATGTCAAAAATAAACTTTAAAAAACATACATACAAAAATTACAATAAATAACTTCGGTTATTTTTAATAAAAAATGCGTCGAGCGCGCTAGGCATACCCAAAGAGTTTTATTTATTCTTGCCCATCTGCGCGCTCGTGCTCACAATTCATGTGATAAAAAATGCAATAATTAATTCTAAAAAATCAAAATACAAAAAAAATCACTTTTTTCTTTAATAAAATGTTCATCAGTGCCAACATATGGAGATTGGTAAAAAAGGCCCGATTAAGGGCCACCGGTTTTTTCTGGTCCGACACACTAACGTATCCAAAATTCCTTCTCTGGAATGTTATTAAAAAAAAAACTGCTGAAAACAGGCAAAGCTTTTAAAACGGAAATACAGAACAAAGTGAAATGAAAAACTCAAACTCAAAATTCTTAGCATTCTTTGAGAATATTTTGTGTATTTATATAACCTACATATGCCTACAAAGGCAGAAATATCCAAAAAATTAAAAATGTTTTAAATGCAGTCACCAAGGATTACTAATTTAAAATGTACTGAATTTAGATATTATGTATTATTTCTGTCCCTTCCAAAATAATTTTTCCTGTAAATTTATGGGCTATGTTTCCTACAAAATCACGAATTCAGTACATTATATATTAGTAATCTTCGATGACTGAATTAACATTTTTTTTAGATATTGCTGCCTTTGCTTTTATATCCAACATATTATGCATGTTTTTAAATTATAATACTGTTAAAACTGTCTTTATACAAAGTAATATAGAAGCAGGTTTAAATTATTCCGTCTAGTTTGTAATATATTCTCATAAAGCATCCTTTTGACTTAAAAGGAAATTCTCATTAGTGAAACTCACTAATGCTTCAAATAAAAGACAAACATAAATCTACGGTGAGATATTAATTTCGTATAGTTTATACAAAATCGATACAATTAATAAAAACCAAAAGAAAAAAATTTTGTTTTTCACAAACATTCCTTTACGTACGATTTATAAACCAATTTAAGGAGTGACATAAACCTGGGAGCCTGAAATTTTCGTTGAAATTTGGTGATTTCATGCAAGGAATTATATTTTTTTATTGGCACTTATTACAGTAGATTTTCAATTTTTTTTTGAAAAAATAATGGTTGCATCATACCGTGGAACTCTTCTGCCATGACTAAGCTGCAATATTCCTGGAGAACCTTTATCTGATACAAATAAGGAGACAATATACTTACTTATAAATGAAATATTATATAAATAAATTTTATAATGCAATTTGTTTAATTAGTGTTTCTTAAAGCATATTCTAGAAAAAAATTAAATTACTCGAATTCGGATTCCATTTTTGAGGGTTTATTTAATATTATTTATGTGCCTAAAAATCAATAAACATAAAAAAATATATTGCGATGCAATTATTTAAAAAATAACAATTAATTGTCTTAATTTATTTCTTTGATTTTTCTCCCGGCACTTACCCGGTAGGGATCCTCTATAAAGGTACGGATTTTACAAATAAGTTTTTTAGTTGCCTACCGAGACGTGAAAGGATATATTTGAACTTTTCAATCCCATTTTCTTTGGCACACAAACAGTAGAAGTTTTAGATTAGATAATATAAAATTTATAAAAAATCACTTAAACTTTAATCTAATTAATACATAATAATCTTTTATTAATCTTCTCCGCAAAGTCTCGACTTCAATTGATTTCTTTGCGTATTTTATTTTATGCTTTAAATTTATAATGCCATTGTGATAAATATGGTCGTGAGATCCTGGCTGTGGGAGTCAAATTAAACACTAATAACTATTTAAAAATATTATTTATCACAAAAAGTCACTGGACAAGAATTTTATCGGAGCACCGCTCTTTAATTCACGCAACAACTAGCTCGCGACAGATATGGTGGAAGAAACTAGGGAAGGCCTATTTCAGAGGATAACCTGACCAAAAAACTGTTTGCTGAAGAATGTATACTTACTTAATTGAATTAAGTTATTATTATATTAAAGTAGATTAAAGTTACATTCACTAAATAAGTTAAAACTGTACTCTATTTGGTCAGTGAATAACGGCTTTATTTAGTTATTTATTTATTTATAATTGTCACTAAAACAAATATTCCACACAGGTACGCACGAATTCACGTCACTATCGAGAATATTCCGCTCGCAAATAGGCACTTAGGTATTTCTTAACTGACCGACTATAATTCGCTCTTTCGCTGTCGTTGTCTTTAGGTTTAAATGCAATAAAATAAAGCCCTCTACTGTTAAATCTATTGCGGGTAAGATAAAAATAATAATTCCTCGGGTCACAACTATTCACTTCCTTTATTTCAATAATATAACTGACAATAACAGACAATATAGTAATATAATTCTAAATGTGGAGACCTGTAATTGGCCATCTATTTTGTATCAATGTTTTCTATGCTTTTTTTTGTGCTGTTGGTCTTCCATAAACATTCAATAAATAAATAAATAAATAATGCTAGCGACTGGTAGAAATCTGACAAGTGTCATAAGGTTAACACTCTTTTTAACTCTTGTTTGGACCGACGATTACGACACTAATAGCCCCATCCGTTGGCTATAGATGACGACATTAACAACGAATCAGTTTCCAAATGAGTGATGTCAGGAGACAGAAAAATGAGCTCGCGGTCTCATTATGCAAATTACCGCGATCTGTCAATTTACGCATAACTACCGACATTACATCTACGTTTGACAATTTTTCATGATCGAACATTTATATATTTATTTAATATTCATGGAAGACCAACAGCATAACAAAGAAGCACAGAAAACATGAATATAATATAGATGGCCAATTACAGGTGTCCACATTTAGAAATATGTTAGTAATGATAATATGTTATGAAGTAAACTTAGACATGTTAAGAATTATATAACAAGAAAGAAATAAAAAATTTAAACAAAAGAAAAAGAGACTTAATTATTTGCAGAAAATACATAGGCATGTTAAGAATAATACAAAAAGAATGAACAAGAGAAAAAGAGACTTAATTATTAAGTAGAAAAAAATACTGCACCCAAAATTTTTCTTAATCTTGTGTTGCTGCACTCGAACAGATCAATATCCAATAATCTTATCAGTTTATTGAATGCATCGCATGATGCATAACTGCTGTCAACAGATAATTAATAAATTTAAGAGTTGGGCGCAAGGACATGCACCCCATTCACGTATAAAGCTAAACCCGAAACAGTTACAGCATGGAAATAGCCGGGAAATGACCAACGCAAGGAAATAAGGATTTGAAATACGCTACGTGTGATGTCAGGATGTCTGCATAAATCCGGGGCATTCATCTGTCTAACACAAACGGACCCGCAAGAGACAGGCGAGTGTCCGCTGTCCAGTAGACTGAACCACTACCATGTCAAAGGATGTTGGTGGCTTCTTGTGACTGCAGTCCTGGCCAAAAGTTAAAATTACAAGCTGTAAATAAATCGACGATCACTATTTTGAACTACTATCCAATTCACACTATATTTTGACGCTTACTTAAAAAAAATCATGTGTGTACTCGTGAACGCGCGGTAGAAGTTATACTTAAAAACTAAAGTAGGTAAGGACAACATTACATATCAATGACGCTCAATGTATTAAGCTGTAAAAATCTACACTAATTATCGTCGACTATTTTATCGAGTTTCATGAAAAGAATTAAAACTCATACTTACAGAAATGTAATCCCGAATATCTAAATATAATAATTTCGCTGTCTGTCCGTAATTTGCGTAACGTGACACGCAATCAGCGCGTGGCTAATGTTGCGCGTTATTACTAGCCGTACACGCGTGATAAATCTCGAAACATAATTAAGTATTATTTATTTATCATACGTAATAATAAAAAGCCTGCCAAACGTCGAACGTGGGAGGCATAAATTAATGATTCGCGTCTTAGCTAACTTAGTATAAATAGTATATTTTTGACGCGTCGTGGAAAAGCGGGGGTGACAATGTCAATTGGTTGCCGCGTTGCCGTTCGCGCGTCGGAGGATCCAGCTATTCTTTAATTCTGTAATTTTGTTTTTTTAGGCGTGAATTTGAACGGAATAATTATGCATAGATTTTACTGGAACACTAATTTCATGTGCATTCCGTGGTCTCACATTTTCGCTACGCGCATTCCCGCTACAATACGCAACTTCCGTTACAGTAATATTTTAACCTAAATGCGCCAAAAGAAGATGACTTCAAAAAAGTTTAATTTTCGTTTCAAAAAAGTGTGATGACCCAGGTAGATAGTAGGGCATCGCGGCCTTGATACATTCAATAATAATTTAGTATAGCTCCTGGTCCGGCACCAGAGTTAGACATCCCATGGGGTGTGTGTTGAATATATAAGGCGAAGCAAATCTATAATACAAATCATTCCATTGCAACTCAATGTAAATCATATTCTTTTCACGGCTAACGATGTAAGATGACCCTAATGTGGGTCCTACTAAATAATGAAGGTTAGTAAGTAGCAAAACGTCGCGTTCAAAATACAATATATTGGATTATTAAATATTTCATTATTCTAATATGCGAGCGCGCGACGCTCTGCATGGCGCAAGAGGGGCACGACTGCGAATTGCGTTGTAACTATATAATGAACGCGGAATAAAATATTCTCTTCTATGAAATATAAAATATAATGTATTCTATACAATATTAATACTCTGCCTGTGCTAACTATACATTTAACTAAAATATATATTATTAACTGGAAATAATTATTCTGTGAAAATTGCGCTTTTGAATGCAATATTAACTAAAAATATTAACTAACATCTTGGGGGATCGCATACGAAATTGATAATACCTAATGCCCTTTGCATTTACTAAGTATATTACCTAAATAGCCACAGCTATACCATCCTGTCCGTCAGGGACGAAACATGAAACACAGTTACATTCCTAAAAGTGCTACCTTTTACGCGACAAAAATACCTATTGCAGTCGGGCTATGAATATGAACTATTTCCGCCTCATAATGGCGCCTGGAACCAATACTAAAAACCTCACTAGAAATAATAAATGCGACTAAATCTCGATAAATACAATATATACTATTCGTAATACGTCGTTGAATTGGCACATGAATCGTCTAATGGATGAAGGACCCCGTTGTGTATCGTAATAACTTCAAATTCTTTTATAGGAGCAGTGTGGAAACAATTGCATAATATTACGTAATAAAAACATCTAACGAACCTAATAATCTATACATTTATGTTACAATAAAATACGTTCACTAGAAAGAATTCGTGTATTAGAAATAAAACATTTTCGATTTGAGACAAACCAGTAAAATCGTTCGAACGGCGCAAAGGGAAAAATTCACACATATTAAATAACACTGAAATTAATAATTATAAACACTTTGTATTAGCATATTCTTACCTTGAATGGTTCCGTCTTATACGTGCATGAACCTGTTCATATTAATTCCGTGGGAAAATAATACATATATTTGCTATTTACGAAATACGACATTTTTGAAGCGAAACTTCTTTATAAATAAGTAGATAAGGTCTCGGGGATGGTTTGTTCGTAGGAATTTTATAACAGCCCGTGAGTTTATATAAAATAATAGTTTCTTTGAATGCTAAATTTTGTTTTTTTTTTAAACCCTCAGCATCTCTGCCGAGGGGGGTTGAGGCTCCGCGCCCGCCTAAACCCGGTGACCGACTTCCTAAGTGACTAAACGGCCCCCCTTGTTCCTCCGGAACTTACTGCATCCCGAGACTCTATCTCTTCTTTACGAGATGTGATCCCGTGACGCCCCTCTTTTAGGCTTATAATTGAGAAGGCCGTACTCTTTTGGTACGAGTTTCTGATGATGTGTGTTGTCTTGAGGCGCCTTTCTTTTAGGCCGGTGTTTGAAGAATCATGTACTCTTTTGGTACGAATTGATGACGACATTAGCCTCCTTTGCGGGCATAGTCAGCGATGTTACAAATTATTGTGCAATCTCATTATGCCTTTTCAGAGCGGCGTCCCACGATTCTGCATCTTGCAACATTTACTTTGGACAAATGTTAGAGTGTTAGTAACATATTTATAATATCCCAGCTATTCCATATGAGTGAATGATTTTTATATTTATTCTGGCCCTGTCTTTCTTACAGAGGACGAAATAGAAGTTAACGTTTTCTATCAAGGTTTTACAGCATTCAAGCATGGAAATCCTTCCAAAGACATAGGGAACCTTTTTGTTGGTTTAAGTAGTTTGCGCCAGATGAGGTTAGGTGGTCGGTTTATTGACGACCCCGAGCAACAAGGAGGACCCCGCCTTTAAGGGGCCCTGCAGGGGCTTGTGCGGGTTCCACGCCCAAGTGCCGGCAATCATCCACCCCTCAGCCAGCTAGGCTAACACAAACCAGATATCCCCAATCTTTAGTTAGATCTCCCCATTCTGTCCTTTACTCGTCATTCTGAAGCCACTTATTAAGCTGAATATACCGAGGTACTCGATTCATAAAGAGTTAGTTGTAGACCGAGTGTAATGATTGCGCAATACCTACGCAATACAGTAATTATTATAATGCTACTAAGTAATTCATATATAAATCCGTGTATTCAATTTTAGTAAAAATAGTATGAAAATCCCCATACTTTAAAATATATTCGTTCGGAAGAATTTCTCGTACGATTTGGATTGATATCTGGTTATGCAATACATAACGCGTCGACAATATTATGAATCTATTAAGCACTGCTTATAGAGCTCCGTAAAATCAATTGTTAATACAAATGGTATGAAAATCCCCAAGCATCAAAATATATTCGTTTGGGAGATATTCCCGTACGAATTGAGCCAAGATCACACAAGAAATCGTGATATTAGTTATACATTATTGCTCCGATTTTAAATATTCCCAAAATAAATACATTTCAATAGTGAAAATAATTAATCGATAGATAATATAAATGTGTTCCTTAGCTGTTACACAGTGGCGGTATGATCCTCTCTGGTACTGATGAATGGTAGATTCCTCCATACGTCCGGGCAGCAACTCCGTCCGCAAATGCTGTTCTGGAACTCAGGGCTCCGTCGGTAGTCTGTTGGGCAGCGCTCCCGCTCGCAAGTCTGGTCTCGAACTGAAGGGCTGAGTACATCGTGTTCGCTCCTTTTATAGTAACGATTTCACCATACCTCTGAAATCCACGCTAGTGCAGTGACTCATCCTATGCGCGATGACCTCACCGCCGGCGCTCGCCATTGGCCGGATTCAGCCATCAGGACGGTCGCCTCCGGCTCAACCCGTCGAAGGCAAAGCGCGCCTGTGATTGGTCCGTTTCGTTAAAATAACAGTAAAGCACCCGCTACACGCGAGACTTGCTGTTCCGATTCATAAATAATAAAGGCTCGTTCGCACCTACTCACAAGGTCGAGTCTATTAGGATTGGCAAACAATATTAATTTAACACAGAATTATATCTATGGTATAATAAAGATCTAAGAAATATTACTTGTATAGCTGAATATTCAATATTTTGTTAGCCTCTTGTAATACATAGAATCTTAAGAAGAAATATATCAGGCTTTTACTTTTAAACGATTCAAACCAGAAGAAATATATTTTTGATGTCCATACTTGGCTTTTTTGAATATTATTTTAAGATTTTCTAAATTTATTAAATCTATCTCTATGTCGACCATCACAGCTTCCCCCTTATTTAGAGAGAGGAATGATCTATCAGACCAAGCCTATCTGCTAAATAACCCAATAGGATAGTATATCTCGTGATACTTACCAAGAGTTTCTAAAATTCCTTTTAAAATAAATCGTTGTTCTTATCAGTGCCAAATTCTTTTTCAATGGAACCTTCTTTGCCTATTTAAAGCTACTGTAAACCATCTGCCTGTCATTCAAATGAAAAGTGTACAACTAATATAAATATAAGATTTGAAAGCGAAAGGGACTGTATATAATTTTTTCAATTGACTGAAAAGGTTCGATTCTTCATAATCGATTGAATGCCTCAGTAATCTCATTATTGTGTCTGCTAACCACTCAAGTTCCATCCTGTTATCAACACTTAAAAGGAACACTCCTTCCCCCCTTGTTATCCTCCTTGCTTCCCTTACAATGGTGCACTCCTAGTGTTCACCACCTCGCAACTCTATACTACTTTCCCCAGCATATACCTCCCTTCCCCCAGAATATACTCCCACTAACACTCCCCACATCCCCTTCAAGCTATACAAACCAACTCAACCGAGTAAATATTAACTGTATATTTCTCCTATGAAATGCGAGCTACGATAAATCTGAAGTTCCAGAATTATGTTAACCTATGAATTAATGTACAACCTATTCATATGAACTAAACAACCAGCTTCCTAATATATAGAGCGAACCCCTCGATCTCAATATGTCCTGTACGTGAGTAAACATGATGACGATGATACTTGCTATCCACTCTAAAAAGAAAAAGTGCAGTCCGCCTCCAAATTTTCTAATGACTAGTCGCAAATGGATAAGTGTTCACCATCTTGTAACACAACTCTAATTCCCCCTTCCCCCAAACTATACAACCGCTTCTATCTCTAGTTCATATAGTCCTTTTTTAACCGAGTGAATGGTCAACCGTATATTCCTACTATAATTGCAAACCGCGACAAAATGAACTCTTGTACCTCATCTGAGCTATGAACTCTATTCATATGCGCAGTACATTTCCTATTATGTAAGATCAACCTATTGTCCCCAATATCCTACGTATACTGTAATGACTGCCACAATTTATTGTTGGTGTAATATAATGAAGAAGAGGAAGAAGAAGCCGCAAAAGTAGTGGATGACAGCAGAAGAAGAAGAAAATGAATCCATCGAAAGGCATAAGATAAAGAAGGAAAGTCACAACCGAGTGTAGTAGTAGATAAAGACGAAGAAGAAGTAGTCGAAAGATATAAAATTAGAAGACGCGAATGTAGCAGTAGGCAAAGAACAAAAGAAGACGAAGAAAAGACGTAGAAAACAGTCGAAAATTATAAGATAAACGGAAGAAGAAGTCATGAATGTAGTTATAGGAAAGGAAGAAGAAGAAGATGAAGAGAAGACGAAGTAAAACAGTTGATAAGTATAAGATAAACGGAAGAAGACGAAATGAATGTAGTTATAGGAAAAAAAGAAGAAGAAGAAAGTGGAGAAGCGAATAGTAAAGAAGAAATAAGAGAATAGGAAAAAGAAGAAGAATAAAGAAGAGAGAAGAAAGAAGAAGAAAAGAAGAAGAAGAAGAAAGTAGAGAAGTAGTCGTAAGATATACCATAAGACGAAAAGTAGTTGCAACGTATTGTAATAATTGCTATTTATAGAAGAGAAGCATAAACGGTATGTATTCAAAGAAGAAGAAGACTAGAGTGAACATAACCAATAAAGAAAACCTTCGTACCGAAGAAGAAGAAGACGCTGTTGAAGTCAGTATAAATAAAAGGGGGAAAGAAAATATATATATATGACCGTTAGCATATACGAATAAGAAAAAGACGAAGAAGAAGAAGAGGAAGAAAAGGGTAGGAACAACCTTTTCGATAATTGTAGAACTTAAAAGTATATATAACTATTATCCGTCTCAACTAACTTTCCAGCCAACCCTCAAGAGTGATATCTAAAGACTACGCATGTTTGTAGAAGAAGTGCATCCAGATGTCAAGAAAAGTTTCCCATAACTATTCCTTACTACCCTGTCTTCCCCCAAATTGTTAAGCGTTTGTCAAATAATCAGGCGCGACTCCTCCGTATAACTGTAATATCGTTCCTCCCAAAACTTATTGAAAACCTAAAACAACTTTATTAATATGTTCCGTATTCATCATCCCCATACTTATATGTAACATAACATTATAAAATTTTTAAGTGTTCCTTTAACAACGCGAACATGTTTAACGAAGTACACTGTTACAAATCAGAAGAGGTGAACCCTAATATCTGTACTAGCTGTAGTAGTCATCACCAACACTGATACCCACAGAAGATGTATGTGTGTAACTGAATCAAGAATTCCTAACGTATAATTCGGTTTGCTATACGACTGGAATCTATTCAAGATCCAAACGTCCAACCTTTCTACCTCAATCTAAAAGTAATGCCACGACGACGCATGAAGGTGGATGAAGCTAATGATTTCGTTATTCTACTACTATTTAATCTACTAAAAATCTATTTTCAAAATTTTTTTTTTTTCAAAATGTTCCAGAAGAATTCAAAAGCTCTCCTGAAAAATTTCTTTTTTATTTTATTTTATCACTATTCAAAAGGATTTCTACATACACCCAATGTATAGTAAAAACAATAAATGCTTAATCAATCATAGCGTTACGACTTCTCAAAACTTGAAGAAACTCACATATCGTTAATTCCGGATTTACTTTTGTATTATTTCCAAGAAGATTGCGCCCAAAACCAAAACAACCCCAATATAGATACGTACGAAATTTGAAGTAGTGAGATGTAAACATTTAACAATTATCAACCCTGTATGTGAACTCTATGATCATTAAAGAAGCCAACTGTCCTTCTACCATATCTCATCTCTGTAGTCAAATAAGCTGTTGTTTATTTCTACTCTGCCTATAAATACGCCATATCAACGTAGATTATAATATAATATATAATAATTAAGATAAAACAATTTCAATTAACGTTGCAATGAAGCGAAACAAAGGAATATATAAAAAAACAGGTCCAATTTTAATTATTTGTTACTAAGAGAATATATATTGCGCCCTCCTGTTACCGCTTCCTATAGATTAATACTAGCGAAGGCTCAAAACTTTCTCTGATTTCCGCTAGATGGTGGTAGTATGACCATTTTAATTCATATGCCAGGCCGTCTTGTAAATAAAAATGGAAGTAATTTTATTCTTGTAATTCAAATCAAAATAATTTTAGATCAAAACAAGAAACTCAAACAATTATTTCGTGCAACAATACGAGTCTGTGTTTATATTACGAACAAATCTATCAATCCTGCATACAACAAAGAAATTATAATTAGTTTGAATAACCAGAACCGTATATAACTGTGTATAACAATTAAGAACACATTTAGATAATTAGAATAATTAAGAACCATAATAAATCAATGAAAGAAATTAATTTTTTTTTCAATTAATTCCGCAACATTGTAGATTGACATTTTATTTTTTTAGGACAATTTTTAATATAACACCTTGACGATAAAAGGTATCTCCGAAACATGCACGTGAAAGTTATCAAATAATATAAGTAGATTTGTAAGAATACTATAATCAATTAATTTTTTGTGTAATTATTATCTGTAAAAATTTAGCTGAATTTAAAGATCTTTTTTTTTTCAAATATAGAAACCCTTTTTAATATACATAAGACAAATATATAACAAGTGTGGATTTATTTAATTTACATTAACCTTAATTTAATTAAGATTAATTTATATTAATTTTTAATTATGAAACCAGACGCATAATTATTAAAATATTTTTCGCATTTGTATCATAATTGTACATAACCGAAAGAGAAAAGTAAATATTATAAAACATCGGATTTATAATTTTTTTTTATAAAATAAAATATATATCAAATGTTCTTTTCTTTTAGATTCATATATTCTCGTGTTTATATTTTCTACTAAATTGTTATCCGGTTTATATATTTATTTTTACTTTTATATTTTTCTGCTATTATTATTAATTACTATTGCATAACTCGTAAGCGAAAATATTTGCCACTGAACAGATTTTATCTAGCGTGGGTTAATTATTAGTTTATATTAATATAAGAAATTAAATTAAAACCGAATTTTAAGCTATCATACACCCTCCGTGGCGCGCGCTGAAATCTGTCGCGGTGATCTGCCCGTAATACAGGTGTATATTTTTGCATTTCGGGCGCCGTGCGAATCCGTTCGGCGTAGCTAACTGTCTTTTCGTACTAGCCCGAGCGCGAAGGTCGAACGTGTTAAACCTTAAACCCTCAAACGTCTCGGGTCTATTCACGAACTCACGCGGTCGGGCGAAACATGACCCGGAGGGTACTGTATGGAGAGCCGTGTCGTCGCGCGTTCTCCCATTACACAGCGCTCGCAAATCCCGATGGCCCAGTCCATGACAGTGGTATATTTGCGAAAAACAAATGCAATAATTAAAACCTTTCAAATGTGATTCGTTTGAATCTCAACTACATATTTGTTATACTGCGATTCGCAAATCCCGACGGCCTAGGCCGTGACAGTGGCATACTTGCGAGAAAACAAATGCAATAATTAAAACCTTTCAAACGTGAATCGTTTTAATCTTAACTACATATTTGTTATACTGCGATCCGCAAATCCCGATGGTCTTTTTTAGATTGTGACGGTGGCATACTTGTGAGATCGCATTCAAATATATTCTCTTCATACAATTATTAAAAATATTTTTCAAATGTGAATCGTTTGAATTCAAACCACATAAATTGAATGAGATATGAAATAAATCACATATTCTATAAAATGGAGCAATACTTTTACAAAGAAACAGGCATTCCAAAATCGAACTAATATATCACAAGGACCAAAATTACTACAATAATTTTCGTTCACAAAATATTAAATAATAAAAATGCCAACTGTCTATATGACAAACAACCTAAAGAAATTTCTAATACCTAGTATCACGTTTGTCTACAAATCTCAGTACGTGGTTCACATAAATGCTCAATCTTTTTTCTTTGATATCACGGACCGTGGTCCGCGATTGTTTAAATAAAACCGCTTTTATAATCAAATATTTTCTTTCATTTATAATATTAACTAAACCAAAATGATTTTATTACTATGCAAATGAGTCCAACGAATACGCTCCTGTCTGGTCACCGGCACCACTGTAATGATCCTGGTAGATAGTAGGGCCTAATCAAATCGAGCAGACTGTATTTAATGTCGAAATGATGTTAAATTAATATTATAAAGCATTTTATTGTATTTCAATATAAATCGTTCTCCTGGTCACGGTAAGCACTGTGATAAACCTGGTAGATAGTAGGGCATCGGGGCCTTGATACATTTAATAATAATTTAGTATAGCTCCTGGTCCGGCACCAGAGTTAGACATCCCATGGGGTGTGTGTTGAATATATAAGGCGAAGCAAATCTATAATACAAATCATTCCATTGCAAATCAATGTAAATCATATTCTTTTCACGGCTAACGATGTAAGATGACCCTAATGTGGGTCCTACTAAATAATGAAGGTTAGTAAGTAGCAAACCGTCGCGTTCAAAATACAATATATTGGATTATCAAATATTTCATTATTCTTATATGTGAGCGCGCGACGCTCTGCATAACGACTGCAAATTGCGTTGTAACTACATAATGATCGTGAGATAAATTATATTCTTCTATGAAATATTAAAAATAATGTATTCTATACAATATTAATACTCTGCCTGTGCTAGCTATACATTTAACTAAAATATATATTATTAACTGGAAATAATTATTCTGTGAAAATTGCGCTTTTGAATGCAATATTAACTAAAAATATTAACTAAAAATATTTCTAACATCTTGGGTTCGCAGACGAAATCGATAATACCTAAGGCCCTTTGCATTTACTAAGTATATTACCTAAATAGCCACAGCTATACCATCCTGTCCGTCAGGGACGAAACATAAAACACAGTTATATTCCTAAAAGTGCTACCTCTTACGCGACAAAAATACCTATTGCAGTCGGGCTATGAATATGAACTATTTCCGCCTCATAATGGCGCCTGGAACCAATACTAAAAACCTCACTAGAAATAATAAATGCGACTAAATCTCGATAAATACAATATATACTATTCGTAATACGTCGTTGAATTGGCACATGATTCGTCTAATGGATGAAGGACCCCGTTGTGTATCGTAATAACTTCAAATTCTTTTATAGGAGCAGTGTGGAAACAATTGCATAATATTACGTAATAAAACATCTAACGAACCTAATAATCTATACATTTATGTTACAATAAAATACGTTCACCAGAAGAATTCGTGTATTAGAAATAAAACATTTCCGTTTGGAAAACCCAATAAAATCAATCGAACGGCATAAAGAGGAGAAATTCACATATTAAATAACACTGAAACTAATAATTTTAAACACTTTATATTAACATATTCTTACCTTGAATGGTTTCGTCTTAGACGTGTATGAACCTGTTCATATTAATTCCTGGGGAAAATAATACATATATTTGCTATCTACGAAATAAGACATTTTTGAAACGAAACTTCTTTATAAATAAGTAGATAAGGTCTCGGGGATGGTTTGTTCGAAAGGATTCTACAACAGCCCGTGAGTTTATATGAAATAATAGTTTCTTTGAATGCTAAATTTTGGTTTTTTAAACCCTCAGCATCTCTGCTGAGAGGGGTTGAGGCTCCGCGCCCGCCTAAACCCGGTGGCCGACTTCCTAAGTGACTAAACGGCCCCCCTTGTTCCTCCGGAACTTACTGCATCCCGAGACTCTATCTCTTCTTTACGAGATGTGATCCTGTGACGCCTCTCTTTTAGGCTTATGATTGAGATGTACGTACTCTTTTGGTACGAGTTTCTGATGATGGGTGTTGTCTTGAGGCGCCTTTCTTTTAGGCCGGTGTTTGAAGAATCACGTACTCTTTTGGTACAAATTGATGACGACATTAGCCTCCTTTGCGGGCATAGTCAGCGATGTTACAAATTATTGTGCAATCTCATTATGCCTTTTCAGAGCGGCGTCCCACGATTCTGCATCTTGCAACATTTACTTTGGACAATGTTAGAGTGTTAGTAACATATTTACAATATCCCAGCTATTCCATATGAGTGAATGATTTTTATATTTATTCTGGCCCTGTCTTTCTTACAGAGGACGAAATAGAAGTTAACGTTTTCTATCAAGGTTTTACAGCATTCAAGCATGGAAATCCTTGCAAAGACAAAGGGAACCTTTTTGTTGGTTTAAGTAGTTTGCGCCAGATGAGGTTAGGTGGTCGGTTTATTGACGACCCCGAGCAACAAGGAGGACCCCGCCTTTAAGGGGCCCTGCAGGGGCTTGTGCGGGTTCCACACCCAAGTGCCGGCAATCATCCACCCCTCAGCCAGCTAGGCTAACATAAACCAGATATCCCCAATCTTTAGTTAGATCTCCCCATTCTGTCCTTTACTCGTCATTCTGAAGCCACTTATTAAGCTGAATATACCGAGGTACTCGATTCATAAAGAGTTAGTTGTAGACCGAGTGTAATGATTGCGCAATACCTACGCACTACAGTAATTATTATAATGCTACTAAGTAATTCATATAGAACTCCGTGTATTCAATTTTCAGCATAAACGGTATGAAATTCGCTTTGCATAAAAATACATCCGTTTGGAAGGAATTCTCGTACGATTTGAACCAATATCACACAAGCAATCGTGATATTTAATTACACAATTATTCCGAACTCAAATATTCCCAAAATAAATACATTTCGATAGTGAAAATAATTAACCCGTAATAGATAATATAAATATGTTCCTTAGCTGTTACACAGTGGCGGTATGATCCTCTCTGGTACTGATGATTGGTAGATTCCTCCATACGTCCGGGCAGCAACTCCATCCGCAAATGATGTTCTGGAACTCAGGGCTCCGTCGGTAGTCTGTTGGGCAGCGCTCCCGTTCGCAAGTCTGGTCTCGAACTGAAGGGGCAGAGTATATCGTGTTCGCTCCTTTTATAGTAACGATTTCACCATACCTCTGAAATCCACGCTAGTGCAGTGACTCATCCTATGCGCGATGACCTCACCGGCGACGCTCGCCATTGGCCGGATTCAGTCATCAGGACGGTCGCCTCCGGCTCAACCCGTCGAAGGCAAAGCGCGCCTGTGATTGGTCCGTTTCGTTAAAATAATAGTTAAGCACCCGCTACACGCGAGACTTACTGTTCTGATTCATAAATAATAAAGGCTCGTTCGCACCTACTCACAAGGTCGAGTCTATTAGGATTGGCAAACGATATTAATTTAACACAGAATTATATCTATGGTATAATAAAGATCTAAGAAATATTACTTGTATAGCTGAATATTCAATATTTTGTTAGCCTCTTGTAATACATAGAATCTTAAGAAGAAATATATCAGGCTTTTACTTTTAAACGATTCCAAACAGAAGAAATATATTTTTGATGTCCATACTTGACTTTTTTGAATATTATTATTTTAAGATTTTCTAAATTTATTAAATCTATCTCTATGTCGACCATCACAACTTATAATTCATGTCTTAAAAAACGCTGTTATTAAAAAAAAATATTTTTTGTATCGTTTTTTTCAACATTTTTTCATAGTTGACATCTTTTTTACTTGAATAAATTAAAATAATATGTATCATTTTTTAAATTTAATTCTGATTTCAGGCCATTTAATCAAGGCACTCCCAGGACTATATTGCTGTCTTGACAAGCAGCCATGACCTAATATCAATAGTTATGGAGTTATGCAATATCAAAGTTTGCATTATATTTTTCAATATATCTGATTTGTTTTTTATAAAATGTTGAATTACCATTACAGTAACTGCTGTCATCGCTATATGTTAAACTTTTACCGAAACCGTTCTTGCTTTATACTTAAATGTTTTGATAAAACTGTATTAATATTTTTTATGAAAAATATACTATTAAGAATTAAGAATTGTAGACTTCAACAGATAGCGAAAGAATAGCATGAACGTAGGAATGCAAGGCAAAAAGTGTCAAACATAATAAAATAAAAACGTCAAAGTAATAATGTTATTCTGCACAAAAAGGAGCGTGATTGACGAAATATTAGGCAGAGTGAATGCAGAAAGAAGATATACAACATGAGGGGATTAGAAGCAAACAATTTCATGAGAAGGACTTCAGATAATCCCGCAGTGGACAAATCCAGCAATCGTGTTTTCAGATATAAAAATGTTGTCATAAATAATCTATTCAAAACAACTCAAGATCAAGAAACAAATTTGACGGGCGCAAATAAGAAAAATTAGAAAAGCATTGATATAAAGTTGTGTACAGAAACAGTCGAATATAAAATAAACGGAAAATAAAAAAATCTAGCCGTAGGAACGGAATACGGCTAGAATTTTCAATGTATTGATGTATTGATCAGATATCTTTATTTATTTATTTGTTTACGCCCAGTAGGCTTTTACATAAAGAATATAAAATAAATTTCAAAAAGCGCGTACATTAAACAATATCTGTATAGCACCAAAACATGAGTATAAAAGTTAAAAATATAAAGTAAAGAGCGGCAATGTGTATAGGCTTTTACCTAAAAAATATAACATAAAATTAAAAAGAACATACATTAAACAATATAAGTTATAAGTAGCAAAATATGGAGTATCAGGAATAGCACCAAAACATGAGTATAAAAGTTAAAAATATAAAGTACAGAGTAGCAATGTGTATAAAAAATATATATTACCCACCATTACATGTATATATTAACAGTTGAAGTCAGTAACGAAGCAGTATTGCCTCTTTAAGTGTAAACCTTACTTGTGTAATGTAAGGTTTAAACTTAAGCAGCAATGTGTATAGGCTTTTACCTAAAAATGCTTTATTTATTATGCTATATATATTAAGCACTTCTTTTTCTTTTTATCTCTTCTTCTTTTTACTAAGTACATTTGTCCTTTCCTATCCATTCCTGATTCCCCTTAACCTTTAATTCTTTGACTTTCATAGTTTGTTCGTAATTTAAAACTTTCACTTTTTTATTTTTTTTGTATAACTTATGTTATTGTTGCTATATGTTAATACGTAACATGTTAATTCTATGGAAACTTGTAAGATGGTCTCTATACTATTTAATATTCATGTGTAATCTGATTTTTATGGTAGGTACTATTGGTTTGCCATAAATAAATAAAGTAAAAAATTAATGAATTATTGTTTATTTCTCAGAATCCAGGTGACAAAACTATCTTTTTTGTTTTATCAAGACTAGAAAATTTTCTTGTTGTTGGTTCGTTTTTTTTAAATCGTATTTTAGTTTTCTCTTAGACACATAATGCTCATGTAAATATGTGTTTCTAAATCTACCGCGAAAAACAAATGTGTAGTGGATTTATAAAATTTCTATATTTCATTAGCAACTTTCTCCGAACACCAGTGCGATATTTAAGTACCGCACGGGTGTTCGAAGTTCACACATTTGAAGTAATGATTTTCCTCACTGACGGCTATCGCAAAGTGACAAAATTTTGCTGAACTCGAATTCGTCATCATTAATCGCTTCTGTTAATTCCAAACGTGTTTTTGTGTTCTGGGAAACTAACTCAAGGTAGACTCAACGCATCGCCTTGTTTATCTTTGGTAATGTCGCTTGGAGCGGTCAAGTACATTACCACCAGCACACCAGCAGCCTTCTTCCGGGTATCGCGATAGCGTGACATATAGTTTTTGTGAGCAGTCCAAGCGATATATTATATTTTCAGTACGTTGAAGCACGAGGTTTACATTAACATATATTTAAAAAAAAAAGCGATTTTAAATGTTTATGAAATAAATTATTATGATATATTGTAATCTGAAAATGATAAGTCTTTTGTTATTTTTACAAATTAATAATTTTTAAATTATAATAGTCTCACAGGGACAAAGCAATTTATATGACACCATGTATGGTAGCCTTTACCGGGTGAACCAGGGTTTATGGCCTGTGTGAGCTGGCTAAAGTGATCACTTTATATAATGCAACGTTCGCCTATTCCAACGTAAGAACGTCCACACATCAATTTTTATAATGTTGTATGTAAGATCTAAATCAGTTTCTTTCATATATTCGAATAGACCATACATAGATTTCGCAGCTGTTAATGATACCTAATTTTTTTAAGTGAGCAATTAATCTTAAATTAAAATTAAAATTAAATTAAGCTGAGCAATAAAAATCTTTTTAAATATATAATATATGATATGCTTCCAAAATTTTAACATACAACAAACAATAGGTACACCACAATATGCCTGAAAATTATTATTTTCAATTTTTTAACTCCTTTTATAGACCAGTATATATTTTTAACAATATTTTTATATGTATGTTCTGAGAACACAGAGGGATTTTCTATAAATAAATTAATTTTAAAAATTTATTTAAAAAATAAAATTATTTTAAAAAATTGATAATAATCGTGATAGGAATATTATGAGATACACATTTTATTTCGTAAAAATTCACTTAAGTTCATACTTTTTCAAAGTACTGATTGCACGCCGCTGATACTCTCTATTCTCGCGTTATATATAGGATACTATAGTTATATATAGGATTCTTGTGATAACAAGAAAAAATAGAAATACGGATGTACTAATTTGTTTATGTACGCGCAATGTTTCTATCGTTCTAGCGGAAATATTGAATTTATTATCAATTGTTAACATACATGGCTACAAAGCGTTTAATAACCACATATAACAAACAAGTAATCAATTCACAGAAAAAAATAAAACACTAACGGTGTATATAAAAAAATGCGATAAAATATTGTGACGTAGCAACCTTTGTTCGTCACACCTTTTCGCGAAACCTCTAAAGAAATGAATTTATCGATCCCCGCACCAACTATCTGCACCAAAAATTGATTTCTAACCGCGTAGGTACCGCAAATACTCTATGGAACAAAATAATGTCTTTGGTCTACTGCAGATAGTTTCACAGCGGTCGCTAACGGCGGGGACGATATTACAAAATGGCGCATTCGGAATCTGACACTTCAGCACGCAAGATGTGAACCTTTCTGTGAACCCTCGTGTTAATAGAGGGTTTTTCCACGGAAGCGCTTCGCGCCATGGCCAGGTGACGCAGCATGGAGTGAAAGGTGAATCCATTGCAACGCCTGGGGGGCAGCTGCAGAGGTGATGTTCCGGTAATCATCTGCATCGGCAGCCCAAAGCCTCGGGGCGGGGTTGTTCTCTGAACCCATAAGGGAGCAATCTTCCTTCAGATGCGAGGCCAGCAAAATAAAGACCACGACTAGCCTGGTATTCCAATTCTCTCTAATAATCAATGTCACATCACGCCTGGAGCGAGCTGCGTGTTATCTGACTCCGTAAATACAAGAACATGTGCATCAGGTCGAGCTGTTTTAGAAAAAAGGAACATTGCTAAGCACGTGCGGAAGCGGTGTTTGTGCCAGACTATTGTAGCTTCATTGTTTTAAATGTGATATAGAAATTTTGCCCAGATGTTCATTAATCTGCAGAATGTGATTACCACGCACCGACACCGCGCTGCGTCACCGCCAGTAGTATAAAAGTATTTAGTTCCACTGTCTTTTCCATCCTTGTATGACGCGGCCGCTAGCGCTGATGTCGAGGCGTGGTAAATTAAATCTTCACCTCAATTTATTGTAAAAAAAAGGGTTTCAATGTGCAAAATTCCCAAAAATACTTCATAAAAAAATTGTCACCTTCTGTGGCATTATTAATTTCTGTTTAAAATTCATTTGAATAAATTCCCCTTCATCTAAATAATGTTTCGTTGTATTACCCTAGTCATTGAACTGTTGCAACTTAAAATAAGTTAAAGTGAGAGACAGCTGAAGTGCAGCGTACACGACACCGGAAGTACCTTGAGTTTAAATTGTAGAAGTAAGGTGAGTCCGATTCTTCTCCGACTGAGCAAAACTGGTGGCGTCGAGGAGTTCTGTTGGGAGCAACAGAACTTCACGTCGTAATATATAAAATAACAGTGCGAAAGTACATAGAAAAATACAATAATTACACCACTTTTGAAAAAATGAAGTTTATTGTACCTAGAGGTGAAAATATTTTTGAAATGAATATATAAAAACTTATAATGTCGCCCATAATTTAAAATATTTAATTAAAATTAAATGAAAATTACGGGCTTACTATTTAAAATTGATACAATATTAAAAAATATTCCCCTGTCAAGCACTTTTAAAAAAATACCTCCTAATCGGGATTTTTTCACCAAAGTAAAGGATTTTCTTTTATAAAATTTAACTGCTTTATAAATCACGTGGTTTTTCAGAAAACAAAATTTATTTTTTCGCAAAATATGGAACACAATGTGCTAGGAGCTCACGAGAGTGTTTCATTTTAAAATACAAGGAATGTTCGTCAAACATGAAGTCCAATAAAAACAAAAAATCATGTGTGAAATTTTAGCATATTATAATCATCATATTGGGAAAATAATTATAAAATAAGAAATTAAATTTAATTGAATATTTAAACAGTTTGGATGAAGAAATTAGCGGATAAACAAGAATTTTATCAAATAATATTAATAATATTAGTACTTATTTTATATGCATAATATACATTACAACAAAATTGACCGTTTTCGATACCACTATATATTCATCGGGACATTCTAGTCCTGAAGAAGATACAGTGGTGTCGAAACCAGCAGATATTAAAACACAAACAATGTGGTTTATACAAAGTTTTCTTTTTAATAAATAAATTCATCTTTTAATCAACGCCCTAGTTGGTTTTTACAGTACAAGAAAGTTACAAGGCTTTTTATATACCTGACACAAAACACGTTTTAAAGTTAATAATTCAAAGATAAATAATATAAATAAAGCTTTTTAAGAGAAATGAATAATATATATAAACAATGATTAAGACAAAAGCAAGCAGCAATAAACCTTTAACAAATTGGTTTTTTTTATTTATATTAATTGTAATTGATAAATATTTTTTTTAATATTAAGATTTTTTATTTGTTCGTAGTTTATTATTTTGAATTTCTCTCGTCTTTCTAAAAGC
The DNA here is from genome assembly GCA_016648135.1 of Agrypnia vestita. Lineage (NCBI taxonomy): Eukaryota > Metazoa > Arthropoda > Insecta > Trichoptera > Phryganeidae > Agrypnia > Agrypnia vestita. The sequence continues at coordinate 140,175 of JADDOH010002745.1, forward strand.
AAATTTAATAAAACGATTTTATATATTTATTCCCGCAGAAAATTATGTGACATAAATAAATTTACCCTGTAAACAAAAAAAGCCTATCAACAAGCCAGTCTCGCGGATAAGCGGGTTTTGCTTTTGCCTCGTGATCCAAAGTTCGCGGGTTCGAATCTCACTCCAGACTAGCAAGTCAGACCTCTTTTCATAGCACGAGCGTTTTTAGCAAAGTTCGCGGGTTCGAATCTCACTCCAGACTAGCAAGTTAGACCTATTTTCATAGCACGAGCGTTTAGCTTAATTTAAAAATAGTAAGAATATTGATGTGACGCGTACTCCTTGTTCGCATCTCTATTTTTTTTAATAAAAAAAATAGTAGTAAAATATCAAATGTGGTGTATAAAAGCAAAGGCAGCAATATTTAAAAAAATTAATGCAGTCATCGAAGATAACTAATTTATAATGTACTTACTGAATTCGATATTTGGTAGGAAACATAGCCTATACATTTATAGGAAACATGATTGTGGAGGGGATAGATATATAAAATCTTGAATTCGGTACATTTAAAATTGGTGATCGTCGGTGACTGCATTTTAAATATTTTTTATTTATATTGCTGCCTTTACTTTTATACTGCAAAGTTAATTTCTACGGCAACTGTGAATGGGCCTGTTAATATTAAATTACGTTCGGAGATCTTTATTGTAAAAAATTGATGCAAAAAGAAAGACGTCAGTATCTTTACCGGTTTGGTTCGACAATTATTTATGAGGCCTTCGAGCTGAACTTGTCTTTTCAACCAGTTAATTTTCTCTTTTCGCGTCGCTTGCACTTTGGTTAATATATAGGAACGTAACCATTATCTTTTGACGTCACGAATTATTTTATATGTTGCAAGTCAGTCCTTTGGTAATTCCACACTCATTACCGGACTGGCGGATTATCGGCATAACGCGGCACTCGAACAAATAGAAAAGAATAAATAAACGTCGATAAAATTAAATTCATGGTAATGGCGTGAAGGAAACGATAATGAGCAAGTGATTAAGTTTATATCCATATATTCACAATGTGAATATAGACTAGTCCAAACAAGGAGTAAAAAAAATTTCAGCCGTATTATGTTAAATAATTCGGATGAATATCATATACGGGGTTGCAGGTTAAGTCGACCTGTTCCCGTTGAGGGCGTGTATTTTACATTGTTTCTGACTGATTTGACTATGAAACACCCTATCCTAAATCTAACCGTTTTCGAGATATTTGAATTTATTTATTTCTTATAAAAAATAACCGATTTTCGGATCAGTTTAGATATTTTGAAATGTGCAAGTCTTATTATTACTATTATTTGATTTTTACATGTAAAATAAGATGCTTTATGACCTCAATAATCAATATTGTACGTAAAATGAATAAGTAAGTCGTTGTAGAGGATTAAAACTTTAAAAAATTCATACTCTAGTAAAAATATAGAAGTCTCGTTTGCCAGCGGAGATATCTTGTGATGGCTCCTCTTCTTCGCCTTTCAGCTCGATCCTACTCCTAACTGAGTTTACGCCTTGTTAGAGGCAAACAAGCTATCTATCTACGTCGGATGAAGGCTCTACGGTTTTTAACGTAGTATTTCCAAACACCCTCGCTTTATTCAAGACCTCCCCAGTTCACGTTGTGTAATTTTTTGTTTCGAACTATAGGGGATGAATTGGTTTTGTGGTAACCCTATCGCAAGCTAAACTTAAATTAAATACTGGGGTATGAAGTTCGTGAATGTTCATGGAAAACGCAAACAAAACTACCTAGCACGTCAATTAAGCCCTACGGTGCAATTGCTAAACATACTATGTTCCGTGGCCCTATATTATTTACCTATCATTCCTACGGACTGAAACCACTGCATCTGGTGTAGCTGCGCTTCCAGAGTGCGCGATCCTCTGCTTCCATGCCCTCTCCGCTCGATCCCCCATTGTCCTACCTGTATGGGATCGACCGCCATCCACTGGAAAGGTTAGTGACGTGCCGTTATCACATGCGCATGCACATATAGAGTACATAGATCCCCTGAAAGCCCTCGAGTCCTTCGTAGCCGCTCCTATGGATGATTCCGTCTTCGACGCCCTCGCTGATTAATAATTTTATCTTCCGCCGTTATCTCGCTGTGCTTATTCCTTACGATCTTTTATATTTACTCTGCATTATCTTTATATCAATTACATTGTTACGTTTATTTACTAGCCGGCCTAAGTTCCGTCACCTGTATCTGGCCCTATGTCTCATTCTAGTGGTACGTTGGGTTCTAATGGATAAGGGGTTTGTAGAAGGTATGTGTAAATGTATGTGTACGCGGAAAATGTGGTTGCTTTAAATTCGGCCCCTCCGTACCCAAAGGCTCATCGGTGACTGATCCCATCTTCCTTCTCCCGACACGAGTTCCGGATACGTTGACCTGAGCCTGGATGCGCCTTTTCATGTTGGGCCTCTTCTGTGCAAAGTACCGCACCATCCCTCGCGTCAGTGTCTGGCGTCCGGGCTCAGAGCCAGTTTGCCCCCCGAATTCCAACTCCTCCAGGTTAAACTAAGTTAAACTACGGTATATATACTGAAGCTACTGTAAAGATGGTCCCGGGCCACCTGTCAAGTCAAAAATATGCGAGTGGGGAGGGGGAGTTTCCTAGGCTCCCCAACCCTCGCCTGTGAGCAACTGCAGCCCATTGGCCATTCGCGACACTACAGTGACTGCAACCACCCTCCCAGGTAGTACTTATTATAATCTGGTATGCATCAATACGTTCAATCCATTCCAGACGAGGGAAGACATCCGCACGGGTGTTGTGCCACCCGTGAAGAGCCCCCTCATACACTACGTACGAATAGATACATACTAATAAAATATAATATACATACATATACTTACATATACAATACATAAATAAATACTTGTAATGGTTGGTTGCCATGTGGTTTCACGAGGCCATGACCCCTCGTATTAGTAGATGGAAAGGTGGATCTGGACAGTAGGGATATGCCTAGCCCCTGGCCAGGGATGTCGGTGTATTTTCTCCAAATGGTGTACAGCTAGAATCCTGCCATCGATGATGATGGGATCTGCCTAATTATCTCCGACTGATGTGTAACTGGAACCCTGCCATCACTGATGAAGATGATGATGTCACTATCGAAACGTCACCTGATGACATTTAGCTGAACCGCCGCTAATGATGATGATGATGATGATGATACTATCGTAACGTTTCCTGACGATATACAACTGGGACACCGCTAATGATGACGTTGATGATGCTATCGAAACGCCCCCTGACGATATATAGCTGAACTACCGCTAGTGATGATGATGATGACGATGATACTATCGTAACGTCTCCTGACTATATATAGCCGAAACACCGCTAATGATGGTGATGATACTATCGTAACGACTCCTGACGATATATAGCTGAAACACCGCTAATGATGATGATGATGATGATGATGCTATCGAAACGCCCGCTGACTATATATAACTGGGACACTGCTAGTGATGATGATGATGATGATACTATTGAAACACCTCCTGACTATATGTAACTGGGACACTGCTAACGATGATGTTGATGAAGATACTATCGCAACGCCTCCTGACTATATACAACTGGGACGCTGCTAACGATGATGTTGATGATGATACTATCGAAACGCCTCCTGACTACATACAACTGGGACGCTGCTAATGATGGTGATGATGATGATGCTATTGAAACGTCTCCTGACAATATATAACTGGGACACTGCTAATGATGATGATGTTGATGATACTATCGAAACGCCTCCTGACGATATAAAGCTGAACCACCGCTAGTGATGACGATGATGATGATGATACTATCGCAACGCCTCCCGACGATATATATCTGGAACACCGCTAGTGATGATGATGATACTATCAGAACGCCTCCTGACTATATGTGACTGGAACACCGCTAATGAAGATGATGATGATGATACTATTGAAACGTCTCCTGACGATATACAACTGGGACACTACTAATGATGGTGATGATACTATCGGAACGCCTCCTGACTATATATGACTGGAACACCGCTAATGAAGATGATGATGATGATACTATTGAAACGTATCCTGACGATATACAACTGGGACACTGCTAATGATGGTGATGATACTATCGGGACGCCTCCTGACTATATGACTGGAACACCGCTAATGGAGATGATGATGATGATACTATTGAAACACCGCCTGACTATATGGGGACTGGAACAACCTCTATGAGATGAATGATGATGATACTATGAAAACGTCTCCTGACGATATACAACTGGGACACTGTAATGATGGTGATGATACTATCGGAACGCTCAGGGACTATATATGACTGGAACACCGCTATTGAAGATGATGATGATCTGGTACTATTGAAACGTTCTCCGACCAATATATAACGGGCATGCTGGTGATGGGTTGATGATGATGATGCTATCGAAACGCCGCCTGACTATAATAACGGGGACGCGGCATAGAAT
>JADDOH010002746.1:0-38753 GCA_016648135.1 Agrypnia vestita
TCATAGTTAAAATAACGATTTGTATCGATATAATCTGGTTTAAATAAATTTATTTATTTATTTATTATTCGCCCTTATGGGCTTTTACAAATATACACAGAATACAAATTTAAAAAAATAACATAAGACAAATAAAATAATAATACAGAAAAACATAAGACAGATAAAATAATAATACAGTTAAAGGTACAAATAAATGCTAAATATTAAAATGGTAGCGGGAATATAACAAGTACGGCTCTCAGTACGCATCTGGCGGGCGCCCCGCAAAGCTGTTAGCCGTTGCAAGCGCAGATCCGAACCAATACCGCCGAGTTCAAACACTAGACTGTTTAAAAATACATCCGGATATTGCGCTGCGCGTGTACCAAACAGGTCACAATGAAATTACCAAAATAATTAGCACTTAGGCCGGTGTTTGGGATTCGATTCTCGTTTTGTGCCAAGATAAATATTGCCACCTGTTTGTGGTTTTCATGGACACACGCTATGTTTCCTGTTTGTGTGATCATATTTTTAAAAAGTCTACAGATGTCTACACTTATGTGTACGGGGCATAGAGGAAAGAGAGAGCAATTGGCGAACACCTAAGATAAAACACTAAATATTCAGCAAACGTGTGAATTTTCTCTGAAATTAATTATATTAAAATATTGATATGATACTTAGTTACAAAATCTAGTTACTATTTTTTAATTATTTTTTAAACATTTTGTAAAGTGACCTTGTTCGATAATAGTCTACAGTGGAAGGTATTGCAAACTGGAATTTCTCATAAAAAATTTGAATATAACATCAGAAAATATAAATATATTAAAGAGTTAAGGAGATTATTACAGTCGTTGGACATATTTTAATATTAAATAAAACAGATGATTTATACGAACCGTACCTATATTTTACTGAGAAGTAAATCTCGACCTTTCGCTGAAGTCTTATTCAGCGTCATCAGGAGAGCGTCTTATCACGGCGGAGGTGTAGGCCGAACTGATTATTTCTTCAGAGGTCGTAAATTATATGTACTTTGTTGAAGAGTGCATATAATTCCGCGACCTAGGCACATATTTGCGACACATTTTCGAAAAGGTTGTTCAAATATATACCTCTAAAACTTGAAGAACATATTATAAAAGTTTACATTTATGTGAATATAAACAAAAAAAATCATTATACATACAAAAATCTTTTTATTAACAGGATTTTTCTGAAAAAATGATAGGTAGGCTTACAACCTGTTTTTTGGCTGGCTTAAGTGATCACTTCACACAATGTAACATTCACCGATTCCATTCAAACACAACCGCACATCTATCAAATTTGTATGTAGGTATGTGTTATTTATGTATCTTATTTTACACATCTGTTACAACTACACTATCGCCATCTATAACTGAAAATTTGTGATTCATGAAATAGTACATAGATGTCGCCAGTGGTAAATGAGACTTCTATATTTTTTGACAAGAGTGTGAAGAAATATTTTTTATAAATACACGCTTTCTCGTATAAACAACTTCGTCCCTGTGAGACATCTATAATATTTCATAATTATTGATTATCCCTCTATGGACAAAATCCAGTAATTTTGTTCTTAGAAAATATCAACAAATATCAACATCATCATATTCCTCCCTCTATGCTAGTGGAGTCGGGGGCTCAAAGACTTCCATATTTCCTGTCTTGCGAGTCGATCCATCAGATTAAGAAGAAGATGATTATTATTATTATTGGATTGCCTGGTTCATATTAAGCCAAGTATTACGACAGTCTCGGTTTACACTCTGCACCGCACATCAAAGTGGTGAGCAAACTTTGGTTGACTTTGATACTACAATATTTGTGTATTTCTGAAAAAACTTGGTCAGCCTTCCGTAAACAAGGTTATAATTAATATCGAGGATGCGAACTGGATTTTTGTATATAATACTCTGTGTACTCTGCGGCGAAGACCTCAACTCCAAACTATGTTTATTATTTTTACTTAATTTCTTACTGATGTTGAATTCTTCTCTGGTCGAGCAGTAACGCAGCTCGACGTGAGAGCTCGGCGTATAGTCTTTTATAACTAAGTTTTATAACTCTTCGCCCGGTTCAGTTTTATTTTTATAGTGATACACTATCCCAATTATAATAATTTCGATGTCTTTCCGTCCATCCGTCTGTCCGTCCATCCGTCTTTTCGTCGTAATTTTTTACTCCATTTATATTAACTCGTGGCGTCTGCTTGCTTGACGAAAAAACTTTGGATCGATTTTTAACCCTTTTCCCGCAATCCAATCGAGCTGAAACTTTGCAAGCAGACTCGTAGCGATGACCAAGAAGATCTATCAAATTTTCGTTGAAAATATTGATACATTTTTGGATTTTTCAAATTTTTAATGGTTTTTTCGTACAACTTACTAAGTGTATGAAAATATTTCGACGTGTCTGGTAGACACGGAGCCTGATTATAGTATAATTTTGGGTTTTTGGAAATTTTTTATTATTCCATTTCGTAGCGTCGCTCGACCGAAGCCCAACGCTTAGGTTAAGCGCCAAACCAGTTTCCACTAGTAGGTAAATGAGAAAGGGAGTATAATAAAAACTCGGTTTTTATGGGTTACTTTTTTTAAAATTAAGTGACTTCTTTACAGTCAAGTTTTTTTTATGTGTAACATCATTCCTCTCGCTTTCCTTCAATGTGTGGCAGTGATTTCATGAAATAGACGCCGGGAAAGCGTGCGCTATTTCGTTTGACCAATGAGCGCGCGCAGTGATAGAGTTGGCCGTCAGATGGTACCAACTAGGGATGGGCGTTGAATGGACGGACTAGTTGAAATCAACCGTTGACGTTGCATCGACGCGTCGACCGTTTACGTTTATCACATGGACTAGTTGAATTCGTAGACGGTGTACGGCGGACACCGTGGTCGGTGGACGATTCGATTAACGCAATGCAAAGCAACGAGCGAGAGCAAGACAAAACGTCTCCGTTTATTTCTCTCTCATCTCTCGCTGTCGACTTGTAGATGCCATAGACGTCATAGATGGCTCGACGGGTAATTTCATTTCAACTCTAAAGTACACTACCATAGAGTGCAGATCTGTGTACACGAACTATGACTAGAGATTTGAAATTTGAATACATGCGTAGGGCGAGATAGGCTTAATAAGCTATTATCTATTATTTTTTTACTTGATTTTTTGTGATGTCACGTGCGACGATTCGGTGAATTCCCAATTTTACGCTGTATAAAATAAAACAATTCTGTTTAATTATTTTATTTTTTATTGAACTATTATTAATTAACAGGTCGGCTAGATATTTTTCTAAAATCAATATTTTATTTGATCGATCTCGACTTCTTATATCTACCTGAAAAGGGATGCTAAAATTTAATTATTGTGTTATTTCCTTACTTTTCAACTTTAGCATATAAATGATAAACAAACTTGTAGGGAATAAAATTTTCAATACCTAACTATGGTCCTTATTCAGGAGTCCAACATTGATTATTATATATGTAATATAATCTTGAATTTAGGTTTAACTAATTTTTATTAAAAATTCCCTATTTTCAACTTTATAGATAAAAAAATAAATCTATTATAATTTTGTTTACACCACTTTTTATTGGTTTTTTACATGTTTCGGGAACAATGTTCCTTTTCTCAGATTGAGCCTTAAACTAAAGTTGACAAATAATACAGATATATTTATTTATTAATAATGTCACCACAAAGTGAAAGCCTGGCTTTGAAAGATGTATTCTTCAATAAATTTCTATATAACATCTCAAATGTAAAGTATTTTTAAATTATGTATTTATTTATAAATTTATAGATAATAAATAAATGTAAAGTATTTTTTACCGCACCTCATAACTGGTGCCTTTATTACGCAAAATCATTGTTTCCTTCCATTTTATTTACTCACATTTTAATGCTTATACCCAATACTTTCACTGCTTATATATGTAGTTTATATTTATATTTTACTGCTAACACCTGATATTGCTGTGTATACCTACTTCTTTCTTTGTTATATATAGAAAGAAGTATATAAAACAATATGTAATAGCCTATAATGTACGTAAACAAATAAATAATAAAATATTTCTTTTTACATATAAGCACAAGTAGCGGTTTTACTTTCCCCGAAACTATATTCCTTCGAACTTCTTTAAATTTTAAAAATTAACATCATAAAAATAGCCAACGGTTGAGCCGTCGAGAAGCGTCGCGTTGAACCGTAGACAGTTGACCATCGTCCCGATGTTTAGATAGAACGTCCGCGACGTCCGCGTAACGAAGTTGACGCGTCAACTAGTTGACGAATTCAACTAGTTGATCGTCTCGTCGATGGATGGACGTGGACGGTCTCGTTTCGTCGACGGTAAATACGTCGACGACCCATCCCTAGTACCAACCCATTTTCCGAGAGGTTGGTACTGTATCAATAAATGTATATGATACTAAAGAAAACATTTTATTATTGTGAAGTTGCAATTTGAGAACGAAGTACTTTGAATTTTTAACATATTTTTATTAATGAATTAGAAAAGACGTACAGAAAAATCTATTTAACGAAAACATATTTTAATTGCTGTCGGGATTCGAAACAACGGACCTCCATTCTATATCCGGGGATGGCGCGTTATCCAATTTCACCACGGCAGTCTGGTTAGTTAACGAACATTTTTTGACCTTATATGTAGTCTCTTTTTACTCCCTTTATATTAACTCGTGGCGTCTGCTTGCTTGCTTGCCGGCTTGCCGTCGAAAAAACTTTGGATCGATTTTTGACCCTTTTCCCGTGATCCAATAGAGCTGAAACTTTGCAAGCACGTGACTCGTGGCGACGATCAAGAAGACCTATCAAATTTTCGTTTAAAAAAATTAATAATTTTAGTATAATTTCAGATTTTTAGAAATTATAATAGTTTTTTCAAATTGGAATCATTAGAAAAGTTTGATTATTAGCAACGGCGGCCCTATAACGTCGCGGAATATTTTCTAAATTTGAATTACTCCGTCGGTATACATAAAAGGTACTTCTCTACGAATTTTGAAAATCTAAATTGACTGACAAATATTTTTAGAATTTAATCTTCAAAGCATGAAGTGTCTAATCAAAGCTCAAAACATCTGACATTTTAGAAATATATTAAATTACTGTAAGCTTAGTGTTATGTTATATGTTTTAATTCGTCTTTAATTGTTGTTGTATTTTACAAAGAAAGGGAGTATAATAAAAACTTGGTTTTTATGGGTTACTTTTTTAATTGATTACATTTTTATTCCATTTTTAAAGCAATCCAGATTGAATATTTTTCTAACGACCAAATTTTTAAATATAATAGTACACTGTTTTATCGACATCGCCAAAATTATTTAATGATAAAATACAATATTAAAAAAATTCACATAAATTTTCTTTTGTATTTACAAATTAATAAATATATTTAAATATATATAAATTAATTTTTAATAAGTGTCTGAAAAAAGTGCAGATAATTGATGAAAAATGCAAGTGAGAAATAATGAATAATTATTCGAATAAATTTTTCCGTATTTAGCTTTTTTAAATTTTGAGGTTAATTTCTGTCGCTGCTCAAGTGATATTTTTAATTGTGAGATGTCAAATGTTACAAATCATAATATGCGACTACTGCAAGACTCGCTCGTTTTTTATAAATTCGTCACATCTTCTAAGATATTTAATTGAATGATTTGGTTTAAAGGACACATTTGATGTGCGGTTAAGGTTAAAGTTAATAAGATGTTTAATTTGATAAGAATTAATACTCAATGGGTCAAAATTGCTAGAAAGTTAACCATCATATCTTATTTATACATTTTATGAAATTTTATAGAATAAAATGGTTCTGTCTGTCTGTCTGACTGTTCTCTATACAAGTGTACACCGTTTGTCCAATTCGATTTGATTCAAATTTTGCATACTTGTGCTTTGGGACCCGGCGGGTAATATAGGTGACATTTCCCCCCTATTATTTTACCCCTTCCCCTCCCCCTGATATATTTTCGATGCAAATCTGACTCAAAATGAAAAATAATTCTTTAGGACCCAGCCGGTAACGTAGGTGACATTTCCTCCTTCCCCTTTTGCCCTTTCCTTTCCCCCTGATATATTTTCGATGCAAATCTATACCGTTCGGATCGAACCATTGTTTCCCCCCACCAATTTATTTCCAACTTAACCCGTGTATTGCCGGGTACGAACAGCTAGATATATACAATCACTGATTGTTTGTAGATCATTCAATTTTACACAATTCATTCCTACACTATTTTTTGTATCTCTAACAGATTAGGCAGCGTTTCCATGAGAGCGCTTCAGCGGCAAAGTTTTCCCCGACTTGATTCACTAATACCGTTAATGCTCAGCTCCTATAAGTGCAAGGTCAATTTTTAATACACAAAATTTTTTCTGGAGAAATGCACACCATAATAATAAAAACCGCATACAAATCCGTTTTGTGGTTTTCGAGATAAGCTCGGTCATACAGACGGACAAACGCTCGCCGGGGACATATACTATGTATTTATTGTAAATAAAATTATATTGCAAGCTCACCGCAAGCCAGCTAATTGTGTGCACTCCTTATCTATATTTAAAATCTATTGGTAGTAGAGTAAATTATATTAAAAAATGATATCACTTTTATAAATATTTTAAATATTTTTTGACGGTTTTTGGTTGGTTTGGTTGAAAATGATGTGCGTGACGGATTTAGAGAAACTGATTTTAAGGGTCACCACCCGTCATGTGACGGGATTCTCCAAAGTGGCAGAATGCTCGATGATTTTATTGTCTCGATAAAACAGATACAAGTTATACATAAGTACGATTACTAAGACAATGATAGATGCTCGAAGGACTATAGCCTCCGGCTTACACAGAGGGTTGATGGAAGACCCATATGCCCATAGGGGGCGGTTTCTGCTTTTTATATGATTTGCGAACAAATAAGTTTCTTGAAGCGTACCTGGATTACGCCTCGATCTGCTTATGCGGCATTCTTGCCACGTATGTACGTGTGTGTGGCCTAGATTGGTGGTTTATGAAATGCCATAATTTAAAGCATTAACTTTATGGTCAGGCGAACATTAACATAACTAACATTTTAACAAAATGTTAGTTATGTTATTATATAACCACTTGCGGAGATTTTTAATTTACTGGTTTTGAGATATACCCATCTCTTCGTCAGGACAACCACAGATCGATAGACTGGAAGAAAAATAGAGACAAGGGTTGAAGAACACTTGAGAGTAATCAAAAATTTTATCATCAACTTAGAAATGGCAGACCACGCAAGAACTGAAGGTCATTATTTCGATAGTGATAGCGTAGAATTAATATAAAATTGTAAAAAAGAATTTGAACAAATAGGTAACATTTAAGTTATCAAAAACAGCTACTTTTGATAACTTAAATGTTACTGATAATGAGCTACACAGTACATTTAATAAGCTCCTATAAAAAGTATATTTTTGCGAGATCTGATGAACGCGGGAGGAATCCATTACGAACTCTTCGCTTGACACACCTGTTTGGTAGATTTTAATCAAGATAGGCCTTCGAATCACGATGAAGAGGTATTCCATCTTCCTGAAAAATTGAACCCCTCCTCAACATCGAATTAAACTTTTCCAAGAGACGCACTTAAAAAAATTCTCTGCCGATTTATATTCCGAAAAATATCCTACCAGTATACCATACAAACTTGACAATTAATTATTTGTGCTAATGTTTTTAGCGTTCGCGTTAAATCATAAATTGTATAGCTGTACTGTTTTATGTATTACCATTAATATAAAGTTAAAATAACATTAGCGTTAGGGCGGAGTTGATAGAATCATTTGAAGTTGTGACAAACTTGTAAAAAATCTTCAAAGTTCATACAATTGACAAAACTGCCTTTTTCTACAGTTCAAATTTTTTTTGAAAATAAAAAGACACTTGTTTTTCGTTCACTTTTTTTTAATTTTTGTATGAAGCGTTTCGCTTTAGGAAGGCATTATTGAGTTAACTATTGGCCAAAAGTGACCCGTATCCCACACGACCGAAAAATGAATTCGTCTCGCAGAGCTGACAACTAATGTGCCCTAAATGACGAAATTGGTGCTAATGCAAAATAGATTACCGCACGTAGATTCCAGTTATGTAATCGGGACGGAAGGAGCTGTAATATCTCAATATATCGGAAATATCTCTCAATATTTCCCAAAGCGACACAAGACACTAATACCTGGAATTTTATTCAGGAGTTTATGTAAGTAACGTACGGCTCAGGATTTAATGTGAATCCGTTATATGGCGGGAAAGAATTTACTAATATTCATCATCGATTCAGCTAATGCTTTCGTCGACACAAAGCTCCCATGCTTTGCAAATGTTACGTATGGAGTAAAAGTACATTAAAATTTTGTATTTATTAGAATGTGAAATGAAGAAATTAGAATGAATAATTCAACAGTTATTCAGTCATTCATTCAAGCATGCCTTCATACGGAAAAGCAATCTCGGAAATGTACTACCTCGCGACTTGACAATTCTTTCATTTCCGTTTCCCCGCTATGAATGATTTCTCGCTATTTAAATATACAAATTATGTCGCCCAAAGAAAGGCAGAAAATGAAATTGCTGTTGAAACGTTTCTAAGAGATATTTGTAAAAATCATAATGATAAAGTCGAAAATCTGGTCGAATTTTTGTACCTCATTGCTGGGTCTATTATCAGTGCTCATGTATTTTTGCTGATACGCTATTTCAGAGACAATTTGGGCACATTATCGTCAGTCTGAAAAAAGGATATACCTACGTACGTTGTACCAAGTAGGATAATGATTGTTGTAACGTATTCAGACGAACGTCTGTCGGAGCGAAAGAAAAGAACGGGAGATTGAGAGAGTGAGTGGGGTTAAGAGGGACGCGCCATAGGGGCGCGCCCACTTGGAAAATAACCGGCAAGTGAGCACACACATTTAGAGCTGTCTTTATACCGCTATTGTAATTGTCTCAATTCTGTATTAATTGTTATGAGACACTAAAAACTGAGAAAAAATGAAGACTTTTAATCAGGATTCCTAATTCCCGATAAGTTCCTTCCTTGACAGGAGAACGGGACATAACAAATATGTAAAAATAAACTGTCAACTAGCAAAAACACATCAAAAAATCGCAATGGGTATTAGGTAATTCTTCTTTTTCAAGTGCTTGTCCGGTAATGGAACGTCAGCTATTATGCTTGCGACCATTAAATTGCTGGCAGCGGCACCAAATAGCAATTGTTAGACTGTGGATTTTCCCAACCATTGCCTCAGATGTCCTTCGTGTTGCAGGACCTCTTTTACCCACAATTTTACCTTTAATGAATCTGGTACACCACTCTTTGTCTCAAATGTTGCCAAAATGTTGTGGTTTCCGGGTTTTAATCATTTTACAGAATTCTGTCGCTTTAACGAATTACTTTTATAAACCAGGTTCTTTTTAGAAACCCTCAGTAGATTCACATTTCAAAAGCTTCAAGTCGCTATATGAGCTTCCAAGGATATTTACTGAAATATAAATAACCCAAATATTTACAAACACAAAAGTTCATTTGCAACTGTCAACGTCGTAGGAAGTTTTGAAAAAATAATTACTTTTTATTTATGTACATTTTTGCAAGAATAAAGCCAATCCTTCTTTTAAACTGATGACATTTCATTAAAATCTTGTCCCGTTTTCTCATTTACGCCGTCGAAAAAAAAAACAAAATATACGAAACAGCACCCAGCGAAACAGCGCAGCGTCTGAAACAAAACAAAAAAAATATATATACGTTAATTCTAAATACGAATATTATGCGACGGGAGTTTGCGGTCTCCCTGTACATCAGGGGTGACAGCAGAGTTGCCTGTGCTTTGACAAGGGTAGAAGATTCTATAAAAAGAATGCGAAACAAATGTCTCGCACTTAATCTCGCATGTACCGTAAAAAAAAGTCGCGAGCAACCCTTTTAAACTAAAAAAAATTGCACAACTTTTTTTAAACTATTTTTTATTGCTTAGTATAGTTACGTGCCACGGCTAGGGAGGAATGAATGAAAACACTGAACATTAATTATCGATTTATCAATCAATGATAAATTAACAATTCAACGTACAAAGTCACTTAAAATTAATAAAAATTAACGCTTTTGTTTAAATTATACTATTTCGAAATATGTATGTCACTCGTAAACGTAACACTTTATTATCGCTCGGTAATACGTATTTAACATTCACTAGAATTTTCCATCCAATTCTCGCACGTAGTATTTATCGCATTTATTTACTTTGCTCGAATATTTCACTCAATATCTGTAGCTTCGACTGGCCACCTCGGCCGCCGTCTCGCACGTACTTCGCACTGAACGAACTGTCAAACACGATTACTGAACTCCACGTGGTTCCATATTTATATCCAAGTGCTGGTATTTTATTGACTATTCTAGTGTTTAGGAAAAGGTCTTCATCGTCCCTCGCTTGTTCCAGGCGTTTCTAGACGTTTTCTGGAGGTCGTTGATAATTGTGGGTCGTTCTAGATCCTACGATAGTGTTGTTCCAATTGACATATTGCCAGGGGTTGGAACAGTGCATATTCTTATTAGCATCTCGTTACAATATATTTTATATACATTGTCACTGGATCGTAGTGGTAGGTGACAAATAAATCACTTGAAATTAATTAAAGTCCTTATTTATCACCAAAGTCACTGTAAAGAAAATGTATTTTTTACAAAATATGTTTTTTTTTTAATTTCGTTCCAAATCGTGTCTCTTAAGTGAAAACGTTTCCTTGTAACAAAGCGCGAGGTATTTACTAAGAAATTATACATTTTAAGAGTAATAATTAATATAATTAATATAAATTAACTTTGTTTAAACCACTTATTTATTGAAAAAAATCAACATGTTTCAAAGCCAATGGCTTCTTCATCAGGAAAACAAAAAAATAATAATATATAATATAATTAATTATAATTATGTTACCACAAAATAAATTTGCTACATTTGAAGAAGAAAACATTTTAAGAGTATTTAGTTACAGCTTTTCGTAACTGTTTCAAAATTTACAAGCTCGTAGCATATTTTTAAATTTTTTTTTATTGTTGCCATTTTATTTTTACATCTTGAAAAACTTTTTGTACGCAAGGATTTCATTACAGTTTATGTAGATTTTAATTTTACACTTTAAATCTATACCTATAAAACTCAATGTTTGTCTGTCTGTCTGTTATCTATGAAAATCTACATAGTTTGTCCGATTCGACTCAAATTTTGCGTACTTATGCTTTAAAAGCCGGCGAGTAACATAGGCTACATTTCCCTGCTCCCCTTTTACCCCTTTCCCTCCCCCTGACACCTTTAAGCTTGGGTTAAGGCATAAAAAAACTTAAAAAATATTTGTTTCCGCTTAATTATTGCACACAAAAAATTCAATTTACTAACCATTGTCAAACAGCATACAGTAGTTAATATCTTTTATTAATTACTGATTTTTTAAATTTCATAATTTATTTATTTATTTATTTTGTTTTGGGGAAAATTAACAGCAAAACAACAATCTTAAAAATATGAAATAATGGTTTTTACAATTATGCCAATTACAAATTTTCCACTGAATATAAAAATTTACTTTAACTTACTTTAATAGCGAGTGGAGAGGGTGGAGGGGAATCTGGGACGGGAGTAGAAGGGAAGATATAATGTACAAATTAGTTTGGGTGCGGTAGTGTAGAAATTGTTTGATTTATGTTTCTTATTGTTGCGTTGAAAATGTCAATGTGGTGATAGTTTGTGTTAAATGAATTTGTGGTTCTGTACATAAAGGATAATGGCGAAGTTATATGCTATCCTGCAAAGAAATGAAAAAAAAAAATTTTCTGGTTAAATAATGTAGCATATAGAAATTTTTATTTTTGTGCTGATGAGAGAAGTTTGAAGGTATAAGTAAGATGTATGCAAAATTCAAGCAAAATCGGCCCAATAGTTGATGAGATATCTTCTTCACCAGTTTGAAAAAGAGAAAAAGGAAAAGTATAATTTTTTTTAAAAAATTCAGCTACAATTTTTTTTTAATGAATGTTAATTCAAATTATTCTTAAGGCTTCAAGTTTTAAAGATAATTAAGAAATAACCTGGTGTATTTAATTCAATGTAGTGTTTGTTACCTCTTAACCTTAGTTCTTACCACCTTTTATTATATTCTATTTTTTTTTATTATATCATACCGGCTTTAATTAATCATTTCTAATAACTTCACAGCCAGCATTACTCCTTGACAGACAAGCACTTCGCTGCGTCTCTGTAACGGGGCTAAAAATAAACCCGTCGCAAGCGTACTTCAAACAAAACAAAACGGAGCGAGTTAAGAAGATAAAACAGAACTCCGAGTGAGTAATGGCCGCCCTCATCGTTATATTATAATAATATGAAAGGCAACATTAGTCACCGACAACAATACAATACAAAGCGCGAAATTATCTAATAATTGTGTATTCATTCCGAGACGCCGACATCTTGCGAAGGGAAAGCCGCTCGGAGATGGATAGCGCCATTTTTTCCGAATGTCAAAAATGCGCGGGAATACGGTCGCCGCCATTGCGAGAAAAGCGATTTATTATCAACTGCGCACGAATATTACTCTCCGGCTATTAAACCATATTAATGAGGCTCTAACGCAGGTTTGAATGAAAATATTTTGACACGGGGATACTTTCAGGAGCTCGGCGTTCGTGAATTCAGCAAGAGAATCGAAGATTTAAAAAATATGTTGTAACGAAATGATAAAAGAGATATTATTCATTTTTAAAGCATTAACTTTGTGGTTTGACATTTTAACAGAGTGTTAGTTAAATTAGTATAAACTATAATCAGGCGGGGTCTAAAGGGTTACCAAATCTTTTGTGAAAGTTAAATTCAACAAAGGGCTGTATGGAAAATTAATTTGGTTATTTGTTGGAGGTGCTTCATTATTCACCGCTTCCTTAATGTAAAAAATTCTCAATTATTTAATTTAAAACCTTTATTATTGATACTTAATATTTTCACCCCTGTTTTTGAGTCAAGTTTGAGTCAAGTCAATACCTCATTTTTTTTTTGATTCTAGTGTTCAAATTGCGAGATGTCCTTCAATATAATGTAATGGACACGAGCTACATGTTAATTGGTGGATTCCTGAGTTGTCCAATATATTATTTGTATCTTTATTGTAAATAAGTATTTTTCCAATGTAAAAATATGGTTTGATATTCATAGGTAAAGCCTTGGATACAGTATTAGTTAATTTATCTATAAATGAAATTATTCTCCATTTATTATTATTATTGTTGTTATCTTTTATAGATGGATATAAACATTGTTTTAGTAGTTTTTGTTTTAATTTTCGATTTAATAAGGTTTCAATTAATTTTATAATACACCCATTATTTATTGCAATTTGTTTATTGTATTAAGTTCCTTTTCAAAGTAGTTTTCTGTTAGTGGTTTATACTAATTTAACTAACACTCTGTGATTAAAGAGAAATTAATGAGAAAAAAATTAACAGATTAACCTCCAGCAGATACCATAAGAAAGGTTCTTGATTTGAACAAATATAAATAACTTTCAAAATTTGATAATTTGTGCATGTACTTACGATGAAATTGGTGAAGGTTGCATTGTGTAGAGATATCGAGTTAACCAGCTCATACACATAGTAAGCTAAGAACCATCGTATAAGGGACTTCCATACACTTTTCTCATATATAAATTAGCTTCGTTTCTGTGGGACTTCTATAATCGGTCCTTAAATAATTTATAATAAAAGAGATTACGTACAGAATTCTTCGTAATATGCCAACCACGATGATAAAATAGAAGCCTCCATTATGTTCTAGAACAGCCTATAGCACTTGGGAACCGTCTACAAACGCCTGGAACAACCTAGAAATGATGGAAAACTTTTCCTAAACACTAGAAAGGAAAATAATCTTCTCGAGGGTTTGAAACCAACATGATTACATATAAAAAGATCACATATAATGGGTCTAGACCGCGCACGGAATCATGTTTTGACATTTCTATCGGTGCGAAGTACGCTGCAAAACGACGGCCGGGGTGGTCAGTCGGAGCGACAAATATCGAACGAAATAATCGGGTGGAGTACTTAACTGATAATTTGAATAATGTGCAATGGTTTGAACGGAGTTTTCTAGCAAATTTTCTAGTGTTATTTAAAGAATAGTGTTAAGTTTAATTCGTGTTAATTGACTTTGTCTATTTAATAAACAACTATGATTAATAAATTAATAGTTTTGTATCCAGTTGTCACGACCCGCGACAACATAATGAGTATTTATTCATATAGTACAAAGTGTTAAAATGGAAAAATCATCCTTATAATAGATAACCAACATACAATATTTATATTTTAAAAATAAAATGAACGCAGTGTAAATATTTAAAAAACTAAATGTGTTATTTGATGCACGATATCACTGGAAACGAATTTAACTACAGCATTTTTTTGTAATTCGCACTAAATCTCGGACTCGTCACTCGAGAATCTTCCACTTGTATCTTGAAATTCTGATTCACGTTGTTTGTATCGCTCTGATCATTATCCAACACCCTGTAGACCTATTGTAATACATGCAGAATCGTCACCCGTTCACTTTACTTGTCGCCTCCATCTCTGGCCTCCGCCAATCGCTAAACAAACTATTCTACGCGGTCCCACTTGTCTTATTTACATAGGTTTTGGATTTCTGGAAGTTCTGGTAAATTTTTTTCAAATATTTTTAGAATTTTCTGGATTGTTTGGAAAACTTTAATTGTGTAACGGAAATGAAAGAAGCCTAGAGAAAATGAACATGAAAATACATAATATCCAAAAAAAAAACATTTTGAATATTATCATACATTCACCGTCAGAGTGTTATAGTAAAAAATACATTGGTAATCGATAAACTTTATGGCAATCGATAAACGATATGGCTCACAAAACATTTTTTTATATGTTAGAACCCACTAGAATATTCGCCCCTTAAAATTATTGCTCATCGCTCGCTGATCGCAGAAACTTAAACTTGAATTTAAAAAAAATTGCTCGCGTGAAGCGTGTTTTACAGTAACGACTCATCCCCGCCGTGCATGACGCTTCGAAACCTTCCAGAAGGTTCTGGATATTTGTTTTTCTTATTTTTTTAATAGTTAAAATATATTTTGTAGTTAAAATATATAAAATACATATTAAACATCTATTATTGCTTTAAAGTATTTTAACATACCTACCTGTATACTTGTATGTATATATTGACATAGCAAAAGTGAAGCATAGAATAAATAATTTTTACTTCATATTGCCTATGCCCATGGATGAGATTTGAAACAGTTGGGTTAGGATAGTTTAGGTTAGGTTAGGTAGGTTGCCCATGAATGAGATTTGAGACAGTTGGGTTAATTTAAATCTCCCCAGCAGTACTTACATAGAATTAATGTTTGCCATTCAATGCCTTCTGTTTGTCTTTCTTACAAAAATAAATATGTAGTTATATACATCAATCTGATCAGATTAAAATATAGTACTTGCATAAGAACTACCCCAATTATTTTTATCTATGGATTTCCATTATATTTTTTTTGGGTAAATGGCAAATGTCTAATTTTTAATTAATAGCTTCCTGTCTGTATTGAATAGAGATTGTGTATATTTAATAAATTTAATAGAAAACTTTTAATTTTAATTTAAAATGGCGCATTGAAAATATAATGCGTAATCTTAATTTTCCGTCATTATTAACGGGTCACATGCATTTGATTAACATAAAGATAAAAGCGACTTTTGTTTAATAAATTATTTGCAAGATTAATTAACTTCTTTTATTTTATCGAGTTACTTTACTTTACGGGAAAATTAATTAAGTTTTTTTTTAACGTACAAGTGTGCTTTTAAAAATGAGAATTACCCTCTTATATGGGGATTATAATTTTCAACACGTATTTTCAGGTCTCGGGAAATTGTCCAACTCACGTTTCGTCGTGAAAAATAAACATTGTCAAGTTAGGAGGCTTCGCTGGACGGACGGGAGCTGTGAAATCAGCGCCTTCAAAGGTGTACCGGGCTTATTAGGGGCGGGAGGCTTTGAGGCGATTCGTTACGGCTTTGATTCCAAAATGTCGGCCGGAATCCTTTGTGACCGAAGTCCTGTCGGAATGTGAAAAGGATTTCGACCCTTTTGGATACGAAAAATGTTAAATTTTATACTCTTTTAAAATGAGCCTTAATCGTTTTTCCGAAGTTGTTAAATTACGTACACCGTGAAAATGATATTTAAATTTAAATGTTATAATAAATTACGTACCCTTAAATTACATCGAATTTTTGTAATATTTACTGTATGGCACTTTTTTGAGGGTATCATTGTTTAAATATAGAAATACTTGTGTGTATTTTAAAGCACGCATAATTTAATTCAAAGATATAATACAAGGCAAAAAAGTAACCCATAAAAACCAAGTTTATACAATATTCCCTTTCTCATTTGCGGGTTTCGTGTCTACCATACGCATCGGAATCTCCATCATGTATGAAAATACCATTAAAAATTAAAAAAATCCAAAATTATACTATAATTTTTATTATTTTTTATCTAAAATTTGATAGAGCTCTTTGATCGTCGCCACAAGTCGGCTTGCAAAGTTTCAGCTCGATTGGATCACGGGAAAAGGGTTAAAAATCGATCCAAAGTTTTTTCGTCAAGCAAGCAGATGCTACGAGTTAAAAGAAAGGAAGTAGTAATAGAAAGAAGTGCTTAGTGGTTAAGACGTTCGTATAGTGATCCTGTGACTCGTAAATTAATCCCTTTTATATATCACTAGCTTACCCGCGCGGCTCCGCACGCGTGTAACTTTTAGTCATATTTTATCAATTTATGTATTAACCTTGTCATATAGACACATATCGATCCGGACTTTATTATGTAAAATTTTGAGTTCAACAATTTCTTTAT
Organism: Agrypnia vestita; assembly: GCA_016648135.1. Lineage (NCBI taxonomy): Eukaryota > Metazoa > Arthropoda > Insecta > Trichoptera > Phryganeidae > Agrypnia > Agrypnia vestita. The sequence goes on from JADDOH010002746.1 coordinate 17,026, forward strand.
AGAAAGTGTTAAAAATATCTCTTACCGTTAAGGCAGCATTAGAAAAAACGCATCGCCCGATGATTTTTTCGTCGACTAAAGTTGTTAAATAGGTCACCAAGAAAAGCCCTTCAATTTTAACGGGATAGTATATAGCCTACGTCCACTTTGAAAATCCATTCTAAATATCGGTGAAAGAATTTTTGAAATCGGATGAGTAGTTTCGGAGGTTACCTCCTACATCCAGATATTACCTCTTTATACTCGTATATTATAGTATAGATGAAAACTCTCAACTTTACAAAAAAAAGTGATTTAATTCAAGATTAAGATAAAATACCTCAGGAATACAGTGATTGACACATTGGAAATGAATTATTGATTTATTAATTTCATTAATTCACTGGACACGAATTTATTTAGAGCACTTTTTTTTCTTTCTTTTTTTTTTCTTCTTTCTTTATTTTAATTTAATTTTTTTATTTTCTTTAATTTACACAGAATTTCTTAATTCTCACTAATCACTCCTCACACTTTTTATTCGAAATAAAGTGGTGTTCTGCGAAATGCTTGAATGCGAGAAGGACTATAGATGTCGCTAGGATAGTCCTTTTAGATATATGAGGTTTTCAGATTTGGAACGTGTATACAATTTTCAAAAAAATTGATAATGGGTGGATATCGGTGAGCGTCGCATTATGTAGAGTAATCGATTAAGCTAGTTCGTGCAAGTCGTAAGCACTGGACCATTTATCGACTCTGTGAGACTTCTATATCGTACTTGTATTATAATGTTTAATTTAGTTAAAATTAAAATTACTTTGTTTTCCCGGCAAAAGTGACAGTAATTTTACATGTCGCTTCCTAAAGAATAAGTATTTATTTATTTACTAGCTGTTCATACCCTGCGTTGCACGGGTTAAGGATTAAGTTAAAAATAAATTTGGGGGGAAACAATGGTTCTATTGTTTTGTAAACTTCTAATAAAAATAAAGTTTCCATTTAATCAGATAATGTAGATTCAATTATTGAGTGTACTCTGTTATAATGTCTAACCACAATGTTGACGCTTTAAATATTAACAATATTACCAGTTGCTTTACATCGTGATATGAGTTACATAGGTTATCGGATAAAATATTTTTTCCTTATATGTTTTACTTTAGTTTCTGCAAAATAATAAATTAATGTTTAAATAGAAAATAAGTTAGATTTTGAAAAATAAATGCACTTTAAGTAGCTTATCTTCATAATTATTGGTGCTTTAGCAATTTTTGACTATTAATTTAGGCAGGAATATTGATCAGTACTCTAATCTACCCATAAAGTATTGTGGATTAGCTCTGTTACATCCCGTACATTACTTCCGGTCACAAATATCTCGCAGAATTCTCGCATTTAAACCCTGCCCAACAAACAACTTCAATGAATATTAAATTTCACTAATTGATCATATCTGTTTTGACACTTATTTCAAATACAGTCTGTTGTTAACTAGTTGGGTTTAATGAAGTTAACTAACTTATTTGCCATTCCGCTGTATCTCCGATGGGGTAGGCAGAGCGGACAGTATCTATAGTAATCGGATAATATCTATAGTAATATGTAAAGAGGTACAGATTGTAAGTTTGTAAGTTTGGATGTGGGAGGTAATCTCCGAAACTACTCATCCGATTTCAAAACTGTTTAAATAAATATTGAACTTCAGGATAAAATTAAAAAATAAAAGGACTTTTCGTGGTAACCCTTTTTACAACTAAAGTACAGGAAAAACGGTCGAGGGAATGCGTTTCTTACGAACGCTGCATTAACAGTAAGAGATAAATTAATGCTTTCTGTAGAGAAGTTGTAGAACTCAAAAAGGCACATAAAAAGTCCGCGACGACGAAATTAAAGAAATAAAAGGACTTTTCATGGTAACCTTTTCACAACTAAAGTACAAGAAATACGGTCGAGGAAATGCGTTTCTTACGAACGCTGCATTAACAGTAAGAGATAAATTAATGCTTTCTGTAGAGAAGTTGTAGAACTCAAAAAGGCACATAAAAAGTCCGCGACGACATATATCTATATTTTAAGGTTAGTTCACAAATTGATAAAATATGGCTAAAATATATAATTAAAATTAATTTTAAAATGTCGGGGGTAATTTAAATAGGTAATGTTAATTTCTTATCGAAATAAATTAGCCTAACGTCAGGAAAATTTTATGTAGATAAAAATTTCCTTTTACACAACATTGTTTGGACGAGTAGTTTAGATTATATTGATTTTTCATTGATACGTTTATAGTCTTAAATTGAATTCCACGCGGGCGAGGCTGCGAACAAAGCTAGTAATTGATAAACATATACTTTGTTTTCACAACTAGTTTATTGAAAATGTCAACATCTCTCTCAATTTTGTTGAATTAAAATTTAATTAAAATAAATAGAATTAGTAATTAATTTAAAGAAAATGCACATCCAATAAAGTCAATACCATGGATAACATATTACTACATATGTTTAGGCTGCATATGCAAATAAATCTTTATTATTGTTTTGATTTGTACATAGATTTGAGAAAAACATGGCTAAACCATTTGCGCCGAAAATTCAAAATGTATCTTCTTATTACAAAATATCCTTATTTCACAATTAAAATTTAATTTTCCTATCAATATTATACTTGTGTATCTCTGATATTTTCTCCATAAAATAACGACAAAGTTGCATTATGCGAAGTTGCAAATCAAGGTAATTTCCATGGTATTTATTGACTTCATTGGAAAGATAATTTTATTCTATTAGTATTTTAAAAACAAGTTTTTTTAAATTGTTTTTCGAATAGATAACACATTTTCCATCGACAGTCAATTTGACAGCTGACAGCCGATTTAATTTATTTATTTAATTAATATACGGTACAACGTACCATTAAAGAAACAATATATATAAACATGTTTAGATTGATAGGTAATAATAAAAAAAGGAGATAAGGTATAATTCTATCAAAAACAATAAATTAATAAAGTGATATATAAAGATAAATAAAACATTACTTAACATAAAGTATAACAAAATTACATTAAATGAAATAATAGTTATCAACTCAAATATGAATGTCAACAATCAATAAAACTACAACAAATTAAAATAATTATGTCTGAAATTCAAGAAGCAACAAAATTACAACAAAATGAAATAATTGTAAACAAATCAAATCTAAAAATCAAGGTATTTGGGTAAGGAGGCAGGGAATAGATGGGGAATTTTTTTTTATTGCTAATCGGAATATGGATAGATGTGGTGAAGTATTAGGAAACGAAATGTTTTCTCCGAATTATTTGGTATTTTTTTTAATTCTGTGGCTTCTATGTTGCTCAATTTTAATCTTTTATGAGGTTGTTAGTAAATTTGTATTTAGATTATTTTCTAATTATCCCTGATGATCACGAAAACTACTCCTCTCGATACGATGAAGAGGCTAAATAACGTAACATGCGTGTTGTACAAAGTTTTGTATAGTGATTATAATATGCATTTTGCTGATGTATATCTGTAATAGTAAGCTATAAAAATCTTGTCACCAATAGACGAAAATTGATTGGATATAAGGAATTTATTTAATTAGTTCAAGTTTTTTGGTATTATTTAACACATTTATAAACGCTATAATTTATGTTTAAGCTTTTGAATAAAACATTCTCTTTGCGTTCAGGCAAAAAAATATGGCTTTCATTTACATAGAAATTTGTCCCAGTAACACGCAAAATGTGGTAATTTTTTTCATAATAATCGGTGATCTCTTTATATAAACTTAACAAAGAGAAGGCATATTTCACTGTGTTTTTGGCTGAATAGTACGTTTTGTTCGGGGGAGGTTTTTTTGCAGGCTTCGTCGCGACGATTCCTCACAAATAGCCCGGTTATGGAAACTACCCCACGCATAAATCACAACCCCACTAGTTGAGGATGCCGCTCATTATCCTTCGGGAGTTCTCCCGAGAAGAGTTTGATTATTCGAAACCGGCTGGTTTATATTTTTGTGTAGAAAAGAGTAGAAATCTGTTGGTCATTGCGTTTTATTTAATTTAAATATTTAATACTGCGACAGGCCGCGAGGTCCAATTACAGTCATAAAACACATAAGAAATACACCCGGGCTTGATAAAATCGCATATAAACTAGTATATATTTGTAGCCACAACGGAAATTGGACCCGAGAATCCTGGAATTGGAAGCCAGTCTCTTGCTTACTACTACGACGACTACGGGAGTCATCAAACCTGTTTTTCAGGTATGGGTTGTTAGTATTGTTTGTGATATATTGTGTTGGATGTTATCCGAAGAATGTTATCGGAATGGTAATCATGTCAGCTAAAGGTATATGTGTTTTGATGTTTTTTGAGTGATTGCAGTCAATCGATATTTTAATTAATATGTATTGACAATATTCTGAATAAAGGGTTGAGATAAATTATTCAAAAAGAGCAAAGTGATTTTGTAGTGACATTATTAATACAATCAAAAGAAATATACTTTGTTTTCACCACTTGTATATTAAAATATTAACATACATGTATATTCAGGCCCCTTTAATTTATTAGTATACATTGTATCCTGACGAAGGGATACACCTACTATATATATACTAATAAATTAAAAATCAAAAATTTAATTATAGAAAGTAAAAATAAAGTAAAGAAAGTAAAAATTTAAGTACAGAAAGTAAAAATAATAAATGGGAAATGAATAACAATTAAGTACTAACATGCAAATAAATTTAAAAGATTACTGTTTGTGAAAAGGACCTGGTTATTTACAATATACAATTGACTGTTAACACTTTTCCTTATTTCTAAAATTTCTTATTTATCAAACTGTAATTCTGTATGGGTAATTCGTATGTAAAATTTGTAAATCCTTATTAATATCAAAAGATGATTCGCAAATTCGAAATAATTATTGCTACTTAAACCTCAAGTGTTCCTTAACTCTAACATGAAAATTTCTTCACGTTTTTAAGATGTTGATATTTTCAATAAATAAGTGGTGAAAACAAAGTAAATTTTTATTAATTAGATGAAGGTAATCGTAAGATAAAAGGTAATTGGGACCGTGATCATTCCCTTTTACAGAATGCTAAAATATGATTCATTATACAGTAAATATCTGAAAACACTTGTGTTGGGGAGGAGATAGACTATTAATAAATCAATGTGGTTTATACTATATGTATAATTCTGCTAAATATTGTAAAGAAATGGTAAACAGAAGAAATTGCGTTCTCTCCGAATCCCTTGTAATAATTCACTTTCAATCAATACTATGGAAGGCTCAAAAGCAGCACTCTGGATTATCTGCAACATTCGGGAGATGCCTGGAACAGTCTAGAAGCTACGGAAACCTTCTCCCAAATACTAAAAAGAAAAAAATCTTCTCGAGAGTTCGAAAAAAATAGCGTTTACGTTTGCGTATAAATAGCGTGTCTAGGACTCTGCGCAAGAGTGTCTGTTTTGACTATATGTCAAGAAATCTTGGAATTTCAGAGCCACAGATATCAAGCGAAGAAATCGAGCGAATTCTTACCCAAGTGGCGAAATAATTAAATGCGACTTCTAGTGTGAGAATTGGATAGAATATTCTAGTGAGTGATAAATTGCAAAATAATGTGATTTAAGAAATAGAGTTAGATTTAATTCATCTTTAGTGGTTGTCCATTTAATAATTGATTACTCACTAATTAATAAATTGCTAATTAATTTTTCAGTTTTTTCATTTGTCTCCTGCGGTCACGACCCGTGACAATATAAATACCATTTTGTAAATATCTTATCCATTTTCAGAACGAGCGTCGCTTTTTCATTTGGAATCAATAAACCTTACAGGGCTTAAGAATGGAAACCAGATTACTGTAAGGAGTTATATATATTTGTCTCAACCATACCGGTGTTACTTCGAGTCTTATGCGCATGTCCGAGAATTAGCGCCAATTTATATCCAATCAGCGCCACATGGGATAAATGAGAGTCACGACGCTTGCGCACAACAGGTCAAGTGACAGCAATGAGATAGAAGTAACATTTTCTGCCCCGCTTAGTCCGTGACACCTCCACTTATGGGCATGAGCAATATTTGAGTATTACATATATAAATTGCACGACACAGATCATAGACATTAATTTACTAGACAGTACTTAAGCAGGCCTCACCATTATCTATAAATTAAAAAAAAACTGGAATGTAAATCACTAATACGTACAAAACTTAACGTCACTACATAAAAAAAACTAAGTATATATTTTCGGAACACTTAGGAATTTAATTAATTGGCAATTTTCAAAGCTGTTCCGGTAACATGAATAATGAAATATATTGCAGACGTTTGAAAGATTGGAGATAAAATTATTACATGGCATTATTACTGCTGTAGGAAGTAAACAGGCCCCAGCATCACAACACAGCATCTTGATTAATGCCACACTTCGGGGATGATTTATACAGCCCCGATTTATTAAGACGCCCCCGAGGGATGACTGTTCAAATAATATACAATCGTTTTCGGCTTCGACTGAGAAGCGTCTAGAGTGCGTGCTAATCAAATCACACACGTTATTTATTCAGATATTTAATGCAAATTGCAACAAAACAATCAGTACAATTAGGAAATACGAACAGGGTATTTAATATTTCATACCGAGTCCCGATGGGGAAGAAGGGGGTTATACCACTTGCGGGAAATAGGGCATAAATTTATAATGTAAATCATTAAGGGTAGCTATTGCTTACATTCATGTAAAAAAGAAAAGTATTTATTGGATAGTTTCGTAGATATAATCCAAAATATATCAAAGTTACAACATCCACAAGCTTGACACCAGCCGCGTAGCATATATACAAAATCAGAAGCGTTGGCTGTTGGAAGTGTGCGTCTTTTCTGTGATGGCACTTGCTGGACATAAATTTGCTTATAACATCGCGCGCACTCATCGGTCAAATGAAATTGCACGCGTCTTATTTCCTGTTACGCATCTCCGTCCATTTTCACGAAATCACTGCCACAGATTGCAGGAAAGCGAGAGGAAAGATGTTACACATCAAAAACATAATATATATTATATATATAATATATATATATATAATATATAATATATATATATATGCATATAAATGTGTATAGGATGTCTCGTAGGCGACATAAAAAAATTCTGGATAGATTTCCTCGCTTATCTTTTAAATAGAAAATATTAATCAAACTTAATCTAATGTCTTACATTTTTGTCTTCTTATATTGTTCATATCTTACTTGCTTAATTTAATATCTTAATTTTTATAACTTAATCTAATGTTTCTTTGTCTATATCTTACGTATTTAATCTAATGTCTTACACTAATGATTACATTAGCAATAAATATATACATATATAAAAATGCCCCACACTTTTAAACACGAGAATAAATTCTCTTTTAAAAGTGGGTAAGCGTGTAATATAAATGTGTATTAATTATAATATATTAAATACAGCCACTCTTAAATTTATACATTTACCAAATAAATTTAGTAAAAAATAAATCATAAAAAAAACCATTTTCAGTAAAATATCAACGGTTAAGGAGATAATCAATAACAAAGTTAACATTAACGGGTTATAAATAGCTTTACAAGTTATTAGGGTATATGGCGCAATCCTCGGTACTTAATATTGCGTATACCTATTTATACCCATTCACTCTCTCATACTGTTTGTCTCTCATTCATCCAGATAAATTACAATAATACTTAATTTTCTGGTTGATTGGAAGAAATGGCAATTGATTATTACAACTGACATTATTAATTTTAAAAATAATACTAAAAGTGAATAAATTAAATACATATTCGTATATTTATTGTAAGACCTTACACAATTATTTTCAGCTGTTTTTTAGCTCGTCAATAAAATTGAAAGTTAAATTATTTTGCTGTTTTGTTTTTACATTACGTACAAACATGTCTTCCGTGTAACGTGTTGATGTGACGGCGTCAAACAAGGTGTTCCAACCTAATGAAATTGACTTGTTTCATTATAACCCTGCGAGCAGAGAATACTCCCTGCCAAACATGAAATAGCCTGTAAGTGTTTGATCTTTGAAGCGAAATAAATATTTAATACGGCTATTTATCATTAACTAAATTTAGGAAAATCACGTAACAGGTTTGCAACGCTTTTCGGGATCCCTTAGCTAAGATACGTTTTATGAAGCCTTATTTTATGCTTTATTTTTGTTAGGGCAAACCAAACAAAATCAGGTTGTGAGCATATATTGTAATATTTTTAATATTGTGTATGAAGAGTTGAGTGTTTCAGAAACGCGTGCTTGTTTTCTGTAGCGAAAAATAATGACACACGAGATGCCTTAATAATAATAACTTTTCCGAATTTGTAAATCAGGTCGTAGAGTCCGATTTTTATTTATTTATTTCTATTTAGTTTAAATATAAAATTTTGGTTGGACTGTACCTGTCTCACTAGAAATATCTGTGCTGAGACAGGCATTGTTTACTATAGTGTGTAGGTACAAAACATAGTATATAGATATATAGTAGAATAATTATTTGTATTTGATAAGTATTGTATATTATAATAACATAATAAAGTGATTTAAAGTAACATAATAGAAAATATATAATTTATATGAGGTTATAGTGTGTTAGTGTGTTTGTGGAAGTGTGCCTATTTTATCTCTCCCCTTGTTTCGGATCCACTGTTTTATTTTGTATTTTATGTTAGGGTTGTAAATTGTGGTTAGCCCGGATTGTTTTAATTCATCAAGCATGCAATTAAGTAATTTGGGTCCAAAATGGTTATAGCTCCTTTTTCCACACGTGGTATGTAGGTAACCTTGGGATTTGTAGATTGAGTTTGTTTGACCGCGTGATAATTATTGTTTGAGTTGGTTTAAACTGTGTATTTTGTGTTTGTATGTGTATTTAAGAGTAGCATAAATTTGTTTTATATCGAATACATCGAATTCGTTGAATATTTCATCTGTCCTTGTTAAAATTGAGGTTTTGAGGTATGCAACCGATGAGTATACAACCTCATTAATTGGCACATTATTCACAATTGTAGCATAGTAAGTTGTCTTTTGGTTCTCTCCCAATCTTAAAATATTGCTCGAAAAATGGTATTTACCAAAGATAGATTTTTAGCCTTGACATTGAAATCGTTCGCCTTAACCTGTACGAAAATAACACACTCTCCTAATATTAAGATTGGGTATGTAAATGAAAATCTCGAATCTCAGTCTAAACAAACTTTCACTGCCATGTTCCTGGGATATTGTTTGATTTGGATGCTGTCGGGTCTTCTTAGATGTGAGGCTCGGATCCTTTTGAAGTTTCAATGTGCAAATAATAATACGTTTTCAAAATGAGAAATTCCCGAAGAGACTTTAAAACGGTAGTTCCTTTAGCTTTCAGCCAATAGCCCGGTGGATTTCATCTCTGCAGGGTACAGCCCTAATGATTGTTTTAGTTTAAGAGTTGATGGTGGTTACAACCCCTAATTCATTATTGGTTTCTACCTATAATATGTTTGAATAAGCGGAACAGTTTCAATTATATAAGTTCAATTTTATGTAGGTAAAACGACAAGTAATTTTAATGTTAGAGTAAAGGAACACTTCAGATGTCTCCTTAATAATAAATTCTTAGAATTTTCTAAAAATATTTTGGAAACAGGCCGCATATTTAAAAGTATTCAGGTTCTCCACATATATAATAGAGGCCTTCGATTGGATAAATTAAAAATATTAGACATCAAGAAATGCCTTAACACTAAAGCCAATATAATTTATCATCATCATCATAAGCTTAACAGCCCTGGATGGACCTTGGCTGAATCAAGTAGTCTCCTCCATTTTTGTCTATCTTTATAATTTTAATCAAATTTCTATTAAAATTCCTACCCGAAACAAAGAAACGACATTCAAAGATTATGCTTTAATAACATGTATTAAATTAAATTAAATCACTCTTATTTTATTTGCTAACTTTTTCAACCACAGCTGTCATTCCAGTTTTGTTTTTTCCTACCTTCCAAATTCAAATAACGTCTCATCGTAAACTCTAAGGTAGGTATGTAATATTATAATAAATAATTACTCACAGGTAAAAACCTACACTTCTTTACCGACAGCTCACAGTGCGGCAAACTTAAAAATTAAAGAAATTTTCATACATTTTCTTTACATATGTTTAAATTTCACGCCGTATTTTTGTATGCGAGTTATACTTTTACTACCGCCACCCATAAAACAACTCACATACGACTTAATAACATAAATCAATATATATATATATATATATATATATATATAAAGAAACCCGTGTTTCCCTACCCGCCAAGTTTTCTCCACAACCACCCACCGGTGGTTATGGTGGTGAATAGCCCTTGGTGTCACATCGAAAATATGCGAGTTTGGTGGGGGTGGCTGAGCATGGGTGGGAGTGGGTGACGAAAATGTGCTTTCTAGCACATTCTTTTGTTATGGGAAGGACTCAAATGCTTCAGATTATTTCAAAATAGGCGCGCCGAGTGTGTCGGTAAGTCTAGAAGGTTCCGGAAAAACCTGCTCTAGAAAGATCTGGAAGGAGAAAGTTCTAGAAAATTCCCGAAAATTCTATGAGGTTCTAAACTGAGTGGCGGAATGTGTCGGTGTGTCTAGAAGGTTTCTGTACATTCGATAATTTTCTTGAAAGTTCTGGAAGGAGAATGTTCTAGAAGGTTCGCGAAAGTTCTATGACGATCCAAACAGTGTACTAAAAATCTACGCGTGCGAAGCCGCGCGGGCCCAGCTAGTAAACATATATATGACATTAAAAATTTTGATATCTTCGATTATGTGCAATTCCTCCCGTCTCAGGAATCTTTTGACAATGAGTTCATAAAATAGAGTAAAGTTATTCTGTGTACAATTCTTAGTGGTCTAGGAACGCGAAGTCTACGCGGACAGCGAAATTATTTATAATTTCGGTTTTGTGTCGCGCCAATCGACCTCGATATCAATAGCGTCGCATTCCCGCTTTTATCGGCCCGTTGCCATGGCAGCAGGGGATTACGAGGAAGCACCCCTCCGGGACGATCAACAGGTGAGACCGGGAATTCCTGGAATTTCCCCCAGCGCTTTTAAAAGCGGGTAGTCTTGTTTTTCTTCCCTCCGACTCGCTTTGAAGAACGCGAGTCCCGCAAACACTACGGGAATATTAAACTGTGTGTCAAAAAAAAATTTTCTTTGTTTAATATTTTTTTTTAAATAGAGATGCAAACACGGAATACTTATCAAATCAGTATTTTTACTATTTTCAAACTAAGCTAAACGCTTGTGCTATGAAAATAGGACTAATTTGCTGGTCTGGGGTGAGGATCGAACCCGCGAACTACAATGATCAGTAATTTTTTATTTACGAATAGAATTTGCATGTAGATTTCTTTTTTTTTATAATAATAATGATAAGTTTTATTCGTGAAATGAAGTACTTAAGAGAAGTGGCAGAGGTTACAAAATGGGATCGAACAAGAAACTCGACGATCCGAGATGGTCTAAACATTGAACCACTGCTACTCTTCATCGCATACTCTGCATACTCTAAAAATCGCAACTGAGGTGGCTTGGGCACGTACTAAGAATGTCTGATGACCGAATTCCTAGGAAAATACTGAGGGAAGACGTCCAGTGGGCCGTCCCAGACACAGTTGGGCCGGGCAACTCCAGAAACTGTGCGAGGAAAGGATGGGACTACAATGGACGGAGGCCGCACAATCAGCGCAAGACAGGGACGAATGGAGGCGCCTCGTCGGTGCAGCGGGTCCCCGACCCGAATGATGAGATGAAAGATTAGTTTTATTCATATCCTATTTTGTATTATTTTGTACCTCGACTGCCTAACTAGGGATTACCTGTTTGAAGGCAGTCGACTATTTACATAGCAAAAAAGAATTCAAAAATATAATTTAGTATGCATTACAAGGATTTTTTAAATTAATAAATACATTATATATTTAAATTTGATAAAATAATTAAAAACAGAAATACAGAATTATCGGTACCTAAAGAAGATACACAAAGTGAAGAAGAGAAATCAAAAATAAAATATAATACGCCTTCTGAGGGATTTTTAATTGACAAAATACATAATAAAAAACTTCTTCAAAAAATATGAAAAAAATATTGAGAAGAAATAAACAGCCTTACGCAGGAATTCATTTTAAGGTTTTCTCAGATAGTTCTCGACCTATCATGTCAATTAGCCATTTAATTGTTTTTTTACAGCACGTAGTCTCATATTTTTCAGGTTATCCGGTATCAAATATTTTTGGGCTTAGATATGCATACCTAATGCATTTGTCCTAAAATCCAATTCTTTGTGTCAGTTCTTAGACGTGCTTTGGTAGATTTCTATTTAAAAACAGATATTTTTACTAAGATAAATTACAGATGTCGCACAGAGACGAAGCATACGGGAAAGCATGTATGGAACTCCTTATTGGCCGATAGCGTAGTTGTTTCAAAAATGTATTAAAATATGTTGCATGAACAACAATTATATACAACGTTCGAAAATTGGATAGATGTGTGGTTGCTCTTGGGTAGAATCGTGAACGGTGCATTGTGTAAAGTGATCACTTAAGCCAGCCATGATGGACATGTGGACGCCCACTGAGCTTCCGACTCATCATTTTTAAGTATAATTCTTTCTTCGCGTGAACAAGAAGAAAGTAAATAAATTGTTTCAGAGGTAAGTTTGTAGAACTCCACAGTCACACATATGAAACGGAAATATTCTCACACCGAGGGTTTCGGATTCGAATTGTGAGGTCACAATCAATACTTACTCAAGCCTGGGTATTTTGTGATGTGTTTCGCTTCTGTTATTGGTCCTCTTAGCCTGTTGAAGCGTAAAATAAAAAAAAAATCTTGTTACTTGTTCTACATTTTTAAATTTTTATGAGACGCTTTTCGCCTGAGGATATTATCAAGCTGAATATTTTACATTCAACAATTGTATTCATATGAAAACCATTGATAAGAGCTGCTATATAATTTTAAGAATAAATGTAGGTTTTTGTATTTCTGCACGATTCTAAGAAACAATTTTGTTCAAACACTAACGAAAGGTATTACCTGTAAGGAAGAGGATAGGTATACAATTTGATGTAAATGAGATACAGACGGCATTATTCATATTAATTCTTGGTAACAATAATGGTATTCTAAAAATGCGGGAATTCCAATTTGCTCCCTAAGTTGCTTTCAGCGGTGATGATTTGATCCGTATCCCTGGTATCTATATAACAAAGAGGAAATTTACGGCAGAATCAAATCCTTAAAAAATACTGTAATATTATTATTTTATATAATTATTATTTTTTTTTTTCAATTGGTTGAGCAATTTTGTAGATTGACATTTTAAAAATTAATTTTATTTTAAATATGTTTTACTTTACTTTGTAATACATACATACGAGTAATTAAATTACTACTATAGTTTCGAGAGGAGCAGCCCCTCTCATCATCAGGTATAGATAATAACTAACTTAAATACAAAATACCTGATGACGAGAGGGACTGCTCCTCTCGAAACTATAGTAGTAATTTAATAACTCACATTGTGTGTGAGTGTATTACAAAGTAAAGTAAAACATATTTTAAATTATAATGTTGCACCACGAAATATCTGCCAAATCTTTCTATATTAATTTTATTATTTTTTTAATCTACATCGTTTTACATCATTCATTTTGGCATATTGACATACATAAAACACCCTGACAATGGAAAGGTTTTTCCGAAACATGTTGGTGTAATTAATAAAATATAAGTAGATTAAAACAAATAATAAATTTTTTTATTAGAAAATGTCTATTAGGGGGATCCCGAGGTCAGCGATAATTCTAGCGATTATTTTTTAAAATTTTTATTTATTTACCGCCGCACGGAACAACTCGTTATACTTATAACAGTCCCTCAAGTTACGCAACCATGAGATGCGGCGTTTTTCTATGCTCTTTTACCACTTATTTTTCCCTGGATGATTAGTTGGTTTAGACTATATTTTGGTCCTCTCATAATATTTATTTATCTTAATAATTTGGTTCCACACATAATGTTGTGTGGGCTAATATATGATTTCACTGAGACATATTGCATTCCATCTAATCATTTAAAAGTTTTTATAATAAAATTTTTGCACTTTGGTTTAAGCCTCCTTATATTCTCCATGTTTTGAATTTCCTTTGGCAGGCTATCGAAGATTTTTATATCTTTATACATCATACAATTTTGTGAGGTGTTTTTCTTTTTCTTTGGTAGTCTTATGTTGTCGCTTCCTCTTGTATTGTAGGAATGAAAATACTTATTCAGCTTCATCCTGTCATCAAAGTATTTGGGTACTCATCCATGTTTAATTTTAAATATTTGCACCATTACATTCAGTTTCAGTGCCGATAAATCGGCGTTTATTAGCTCAATAACTTTTATAACAGCTTGCATCAAAACATAATTAATCTTAAGAATATTTACACAGTTTATGAATAAGATTTCAACAAATACAATATACAATTATATATTATTCTTTGATTTACACTTTCCAGTCCTAGGGCATTCAACATTTTTATTATTTTAGTTCTCCTATTACACTTCAGTATTACGCGCATCGCTCTGTTTTGTACTATTTGTAGTTTCTTTGGCATTCCTTCGTTGCTTATAAATAATATACTGGAACAATAATTTATGTCCGATATTCTCCATGTTTTGAATTTCCTTTGGCAGGCTATCGAAGATTTTTATATCTTCATACATCATACAATTTTGTGAGGTGTTTTTCTTTTTCTTTGGTAGTCTTATGTTGTCGCTTCCTCTTGTATTGTAGGAATGAAAATACTTATTCAGCTTCATCCTGTCATCAAAGTATTTGGGTACTCATCCATGTTTAATTTTAAATATTTGCACCATTACATTCAGTTTCAGTGCCGATAAATCGGCGTTTATTAGCTCAATAACTTTTATAACAGCTTGCATCAAAACATAATTAATCTTAAGAATATTTACACAGTTTATGAATAAGATATCAACAAATACAATATACAATTATATATTATTCTTTGATTTACACTTTCCAGTCCTAGGGCATTCAACATTTTTATTATTTTAGTTCTCCTATTACACTTCAGTATTACGCGCATCGCTCTGTTTTGTACTATTTGTAGTTTCTTTGGCATTCCTTCGTTGCTTATAAATAATATACTGGAACAATAATTTATGTCCGAGGTACTCCACTTTCTTACCTTTATAGTCCGCAGCACTTTTCGGTCTTTTTCCATATGCCGCAGGACGTCATCATTCGTCATTCTATCTACCCAGGAAACTTTTAATATGCGTCCATAGATCCACATCTCAAAAGCCTCGATTTTGCGCATTAGTTCTTGGTTAGACGTCCATGCCTCCACCCCGTATAAGAGAAGATTTTTTTTTACAAGATCATATTATATAGGGTTATTTGGAAAACATTAATAACCTCGCAGGACTATATTCCTGCCTTGATTATGAGTCGAAAATGTTCAAGCTATCATGACCTAATATCAGTAGTTATGGAGATATGCGACTTTATTCGCATTATGGAGATATGCGACTTTATTGCATTTTTTATTCAATATTTCTGACTTTTTTTTTGTTGTGAAAAGTTGGACTATCATTACAGTAACTTATATCAAATATGAAAAATTCGTTCCTTTTAATATAAGTCAAATAAAAAAATAAAAACCTTCGAATTCCAATTGGAGAGCATTCCAATTGGAATTTTTTCAGGGTTTATATCATTTTACGAATAAATTTTTTGTAATCGATGTGAGTTACTGTAATGATAGTCCAAAGTTTTACAAAGAATAAGTCAGAAATATTGAAAAAAATGCAAACTTTAATATCGCATATCTCCATAACTATTGATATTAGGTCATGATAGCTTGAACATTTTCGACTCATAATCAAGGCAGGAATATAGTCCTGCGAGGTTATTAATGTTTTCCAAATAACCCTGTATATATAAAATAAGTTTAGCAATAAAATTTTTCGTTTTAATTCTGATGTACAGCGCTATAAAATTATTGCTGGAACTTGCTTGAGGTCCAGTTTGAAGCAGTAAAATTGCAATGGGGACACTGCTCCGGATGGGTACCAAGTACCAAGTGGGTAGTAAAAGACACTATTACACCTGTCAAGTAGTTTGTTCAAACTATAATAAAATCTGAAGTGATTGGGTAATTAATTTTATCGTAAAATAATTATATTTAACTGGAAGACCCCGGGAAAGATTTAGGTACCGAGGTTGTGAAAAGATTATTTTTTGACAGGAATGAATTATTATTGAATAGAAGTAAAAAGAATCAACCAATAAAAAAAGTAACACATAAAGCCAAGTTTTTATTATACTCCCTTTCTTATTTAGTAGTTGAAACATTTTTTTTCGCTTAACCTACGCGTTGGGCTTCGGTCGGGCGACGCTACGAAAGGGAGTAATAAAAAATTTCCAAAAATCCAAAATTGTACTATAGATCTTCTTGATCGTCGCTACGAGTCTGCTTGCAAAGTTTCAGCTCGATTGGATCACGGGAAAAGGGTTAAAAATCGATCCAAAGTTTTTTCGACGGCAAGCCGGCAAGCAGACGCCACGAGTTAATAAAAAAGGGAGTAAATAGGAATAGAACTGCGACATGCGTCATGTATCGCACCTAAACTGTACAACCAATTGCACAAAATTAAATTTGAATCAAGTGTTCTATATGCCTTGTCAGTATTTTTCTTCAACTCTCTTTAGACTCAATGTTGTTGTTGTAGCCGGGCCTCGTGATCGAGGATCCTTTGCCATTCTGATTGATCCATTGTTGCTGCGCCTCTCATGAGCTTTGCGAAGGGAAAATAACCCCATTCGAGATGCCCACTCTCTACCGCATATTTCGCATAGGAAGGGGTCAGGTTGCATCGGTAGGTCCTGTTGACGCATGGTTGCGGCTCGCTGCTCATTTTTAATCGTCTGGCCGCCGCAACACCCTCAGCCCGAGAGTAAACTCTCCTCCAGCTCACACGATCTTGCGCCAGCTGCTCCCAGTTTTCAGGTGCTCCACATAGGCTCAGCGATTCTCGAAGGTAGCCTTTATTCCTTTTTCTTTTGTCTTCCGGCCTTTCGCCTGCCCGCTGTCTCCCCATATAAGACCCGCTTCGGAAGTCTGTGATCTTCCATGCGTAACACATGTCCTGTCCATCTCAACCTCGCTTCCACGATCGTGTCTTCAATTTGCCGACCTGTAGAGCGATGCAAAACTACTATATCTGTAGAATGCGGCGAAAAAATCGTTGGTGGAACATGTCCAGACTCCTAACGTGTCTTCTGTAGGATACCCAAGCCTCCATTCCATACAGAAGTATGGGAATCACAATAGCTATATAGACTTTGTAGATTCAATAGTCTGTTTCTGTAGGAGTTTATTCTAGTGATGCTAATTTCCTGCTATCTCTCCATCGCTTTGGGATCTCCCTGGAGGAGTAAATTTAAAATTTTTTAAATTTTACACCCACTCTAGTAGACAATAATCGAATGAAAAGTACTTCGTTGTTTATCATTTCGTTATTAATTTAATTTTCATTCGTAAAGCGCTCGGCCAAAATGCTACCCTTAAGTGAAAGCAATCAACTTCGACGGAAAGTGACAGCATAGGGACTGGCCGAAGGGTGGAAAGTCACATTAGCCAGACTAAACAATATTAAAAGGTGGATTTTCGATAAGACATTGAGAATATTTATATACGAAATGTTTTTGATTAAAGATTTAAAAGCAGATAGCCATAAAATACTGAAACAGTATGTGTAACTAGTATTTTACACAACCTAAGATGTGATGGTCAGACATGGCGTAGTATAGGTTATTTGGAGAAGAATGCTGTACCTTATTATTATAATTCCAAGGTATTTTTCAAAGCAGGAAATTGGTCATACAGGTCTCTTTGAAACCAGCTTTTGGGGCGAATTTTAATATTAATTTTCTGAGTTACAGTAAAACCCCTATAGTTCGAAATTTGCCATAATTCGAAGTTTTTAAAACCCAAAATGTTAATTTCATAGAGATTAACCTCGATAATTAGAAAATCTCGGTAATTCGTAATTCAGAATAATTTTCAGTCCCCTGCGCAATAAATCAATGCATTTTAGTTCACATCAACTCGAAATTGAAAAGAATATATCAATTTTTTTCGCAAGTGAGAAGAACAAGTATGTCAATATCGGGTACTTTAAATTAAAATAATAAAATAAAACGTAAATTTTATGTTTTCAAAATGATTTCTTGAAAAATTCCAAAATACAGACGTTTTTCACAAAATGAATGGCTTTTTTCATGAGTTTAATGATTTTTGGCGAATTTCGCGATCGTATCGCGATTATTTTAGTACCTTGAATTTCGTATTTTAGGGATTCTGCATACCTCCCTTGAATTTCGAATTAATGGTTCTACTGTATTATTCTGTTGAATATCGAATCGGAGAAAGTATGTTTTGTCGGTATTACTAATTGATAGAAGATTTACATCCGTCCATTTTTTTAAGAATATTATCATCTTCATTTGCGATAATATTAGCCTCCGTCCAAGTTTTTTCATTTATTATTAGTACTGTCCTTGGTAGAAGTGCAAGAAATTGCACAGTATTAAGAATTTAAAGGTGAATTGGAAATTGCTATAAGGTTCTGGGATGGTCCTCTGGATTCTGGAAGCATCGCGTGCGACATTGAGTATACGAGGAAATTGCCCGGGCCACTGCGCACTGAGTATTGGCGTTGTTGTTGACAGGCGATGTTTCAACGAATACACAGACACATCGGTGATCTAACGGGCGATTCAGTGTGTATTGTAACCGGCGATAAAGAACCTCCCGACGTGTGAGAAGTGTTCCATAGTAATCAGAGCGATAGAAACCAGTGAATTAGAATTTCTAGATTTTCAAGTGATTATTGCGTAATTTAGTGTGAATTGAACGGTGATCCGATTAAATTTGTTTCGAGTGATTTAAGCAAATTAGTATATAGAAAATAATTTTCAGTGCTTCAATTATTAGTGTTATTGGAACATTACTTTAATTTTTTTGTGATCAAATATAAAAGGTAACGTTGGTAGTGTCAACCAATAAAGCAGTACTTATCTCCTTGAAATTAGTATATAGAAAATAATTTTCAGTGCTTCAATTATTAGTGTTATTGGAACATTACTTTAATTTTTTTGTGATCAAATATAAAAGGTAACGTTGGTAGTGTCAACCAATAAAGCAGTACTTATCTCCTTGAAATCTTCGCAAACTTTCATTTTTACTATGATCACATTTCAAAGCGGAGTTTCACTGAGATTGTTCGGTTTTATAGGGTTCATATTTTTACGATTCTTTTTTACAATATTACCCTGTTTATCCTTTTTTGTACTTTATGTGCTTTACCCTTCAGCCGGAGGGAGAAATAACGAGATTTTGATCAAATGTTATAGTATTTTCCCTTCGTAAAACTATCAAATGTAATAGACTCTATTAAATTCGTTTTAGATAACAAAGACGAACTGTTGCGCAAGGAATAGGGTTGCATGCAGAACCGTATGTAGCCAATGAACAAGTAAAGTAATGCCTTAGGGCGGCATTTTAAACGGGCGGCTTATTTATGATAAAGCAAAAAAAAAATGAAAACCTAATTATTTAAATATATTTTAATTTTTATATCATCGAATATCTATTATTAATAAAGTCATCGTAAATGACTATGGTGGGTTGTCTTAGTATGACATTTAAGTAAAATATAAATAAATAGTTTAAATAAAAATATATATTTTGTTTTGGATGTAATATATAATTACATCAAAGTCTACCGATTTATGTTGCACCCTTTTTCAGGACAGTATAATATAAACGAACATAATAATAGAAATTTAATTTAGATGGAAGTTTAGTAATAAAAAAGAAAGAAAGCACATGAGAGGGAGATATAGTATCAACCACGGGTTGGAAGGGAAGGAGTAGGGATTTTA
The DNA here is from genome assembly GCA_016648135.1 of Agrypnia vestita. Taxonomy (NCBI): domain Eukaryota; kingdom Metazoa; phylum Arthropoda; class Insecta; order Trichoptera; family Phryganeidae; genus Agrypnia; species Agrypnia vestita. The sequence continues at coordinate 37,081 of JADDOH010002746.1, forward strand.
TTGGGAGAAAGGGAACAACTTTAAAGTTTATTTGAATTTTACTAATAGTAGAGATATTGACATTAAAAAAAATGTATCGACACATACTTGAGAAATGCAATAAAATTGTGAATATTCACAAATTACAAAAATTTATAAAATGATGCTGGTGTCGTCATAACAGTTGCTGGACCACATTGCTGCGATGCTGATTAATTTTTTTTGTTTTAACTTACTTACTTACTTACTTACCATCACGCCGTTTCCCCGAGGGGGTAGGCAGAGAGGATAGAGCGCCATACTCTTCTGTCCTGACATACAACTTTCGCTTCGTCTACATTCATACATCTTCGCATGCAAGCTCGACGGTTGTTCAGACTTCTAACAGGACCATCTTCCAGTATCTGGTTAATCTGGTCATGCTACGTCTTCCGTGGTCGCCCTCTTTTTCTGGCGCCGTCAACACTTGCATCATATATCTTTCTTACCATTCTTTCCTCATTCATTCGCTCAACATGCCCAAACCACCTGAGCGACCCTATTTTTATTCTCTGTATTATGCTACGATCAGCTTTACATTCATTCCTAATATCTTCATTCTTTACTCTATCATACATGGATTTACCACACATACGTCTAAGGGACCTCATCTCCACTGCATTCAATCTACTTTCGTTCCTCTTCTGCCAGCTCCAGGCTTCACTTCCATACATTAGTGTCGGTACCAGAACTCCATTATGTACCGCTAGTTTTGCCTCGGTAGACATATTTCTATTAGAAATTATTGCATTCAAAGCACCGTTCACCCTATTCCCGGCAGTCACTCTCCTCTCTATATCTTTCTCAACATTCCCTCTTCTATCGAACATACTTCCCAAGTACACAAACTCATCTACTTGTTCCAAACATTCATTGCCTACTAGTATTTCACACGTTGTCTTACTTTCCTCCTTCTCGAATACCATTACTTTTGACTTCTTTACATTCATAATAAGGTCACTTTCCTTGCATACATCATACATCCTGCTAACTAGACTTTGTAGGTCTTGTTCGCTATTTGCCATTAATACCGCATCATCCGCGTACAGTAAACAGCATACAATCAAATCACTCATTTTCGCTCCTATATTCATACATTCCAGTTCTTTAACACAATTATCCATATACAAGTTGAACAGCCATGGAGACATTACACAACCCTGTTTGACACCTTTTGTTATATCAAACCACGGTGTGAAAGATCCATTGATTCTTACACACGCAGTACTCCCCTCGTAAAGGGATGCAACTGTGTCTATAAGTTTACTGTTCACCTTGTAATCAGAGAGTACCTTCCATAACCTTCCTCTAATAACCCTATCATAAGCTTTTTGCAGATCTACAAATACACAGAAAAGTTTTTGGTTTTTCGCTAAAAACTTTTCCGTCAACACTCGTAGAGAGAATATCTGATCCATGCATCCTCTTCCACCCACAAAGGCCCCTTGCACGTCCCATACCTTTTCTTTCGTCATCGACCTTACTATTTCTATCAAAATTCTTCCATAAAGTTTGCCGACCGAGCTTAAAAGGCTGATTGCCCTGTAGTTCCCGCATTCCAATCTCGACCCTTTACCTTTGTAGAGAGGCATGATAACTGCTCTCCTCCAATCCAAAGGGGTGTGGCTCTCCTTCAAACATTTATTAAATAGAGT